>PVJI01006209.1:0-53254 GCA_004026765.1 Micronycteris hirsuta | reverse complement strand
AGGGGGAAAAAATGTATATTTTGAGCTATTCTGAGCAAACCATAGTCACTATCTAATCCTTGAACAGAAATACACTTTGGCCTTTCTCCGTGCCCTGCCGCCCCGCCCCCCCGCCCCTGCGGCCTGTCCTTAAAGCGGGGAAACCACCTGAAGAGAAAGATTCTGATAAACAACTAGAACCAGCCTCACTTCGCACTTCCTAACTCACCAAAATTGGATGGTAACAACCAGAACTTTCAGAAATATCCTCTGCGGAGACTTCAAACCTCCAGGAGATGGTGCAGGTGTATAAAAATGTTCAAGCAGAGTTGGAGAAATCAATGGATGCCAAATATGTAATGGGATATTATCGGAAACTGGTGATATTTCAATGAATACTCTTAATTTTCCAGTTGACAAAATGCAAAGTAAAAATCAACCATGCTCCCTCACTCCACCCCCCTGCAGATGTGCCCCGGTTTCACTGGGAAGACCAAATCCTGGGCTGGATTCTCTGTGGGTTTGATCCAACACAGCAATTACTTTTGCTGCGTAGAGCTCCCATAGCACCCTAGGCTTCTTTTCATAGCATTTAATACCCTGTATTGTAATTGATTTTTAAATTTATTTAGCGGGATTGTGAATTTAACTCACACCACATCGCAGAAGCATGGAGAAATTGTAGTCCATTTGTTAACTCCTCCAGCCTTCTTCCTTAGTCCTTGCCTATTAGTAAGGAAGAAAAATAATTAATGTTTAAATCCTTCCTTATTTAAACTTAATCTGATCCAATAATTTAAACAGTCCCTGTAGGTGATGTGACTCTGTCTAGGAAAACAAAAGGCTCGTTTGTCAGATTTCTTACCCTTTCAGCTCCAAGATGTTAACCGCATGTATGCCTAAGGGGAGGTGTGAGGTTGCCTGACCGTGTGACCGAGGGGAAGACCGTGGTCCTTGGGGAATCTCTTCTACCCTTGTCTACCTGGTTGCTCTCGGTGTTGCTGGCATTGCAGCTGAAGCTTGTGTCTGGCATGATACACTAATGTCCTCTCTCTCTCTCTCTCCTCCCCTGCCCTCCCCTGGGCTCCTCTCAGTATTACATACTCTTTTGACTCCCTCTGTGACTCTCATTTCATCCTGGCCCATCCTGAGGTTCCTTACCCACCTCACCGGCACTGTAGATCCCTGGCAATATTTTCAAGATATTCTCGGTCACGAGGGCCCCATGTGGTAGATAGAACTGACTCTAAAGTTAAACCTCATGACCTTCCTCCACCTGGGTGTGCTGGCCTCACTAGGGTTGATAAGAGGTAGCCTGCAATGTGGCCTCTTCTCGGAGTCTCAGAGAGGGAGTCAGGGAGAAGGACCCTCTCCTGCCGCGGTGTCTCCCCTGCTCACCTGGTACACAGTCAGGACACTCAGTAACACACCTTCTTTATACTGTCGCATAGTTAGACCCCTTCTGTGGAGCGTCTTCTCCACCCCAGCAGAGAACTCTTGTCCAAGCTTCGTTCTAATGGGTAGAGCATGAAAGTGAACGAAAGGATGTAGAAAATATCCTCCCAATTCAATAGCCCGGTTTCTGAAACTATTGATTGGCTGTACAATCTTATTTTGAAGGTCAGAAGCTGAATATTAATTCTGTCTCTCCTGCCTTACAACTAAATTGCTTAGAACAGTGCCTGGCACCCAGTAAACAACCCATGTTCTCTTTCTGTATCAAATCTCTTATTCTCCCTCTGAGATTGGTTGGTGTCTTGGGCCAAATAGAAAAAATTACGTGCTAGGAAAAGCAAAAGAGAAAGATTATATTAATTTCTAAGATATTAACTTCATTAACATTTACATTTTACCAGATTTCAAATCTTCCAATGAGTATATACTTGTAGGGGAATTCAAACATTATGGAATTATCAAGATTACTGAGTGAAAGTCCCATTTAACTTGCAATGTTTTCCTGTCCTGGCTCCCGATTCTACTCTTTTCCCTGAAGGTAATGACTGTAAGCATTTCGGGTGGATCTGTTTACTTATTCATCTTCCCCATTAACTGTGAGCTTTTTGAGCTGGTCTCCATAGTCCCACAGGCCATCAATAAATATTTGATGGATGAATAAATGATTGAATAATGAATACTCAACTAATACAGAGCAAGTGAAATAGCTTTAAGAAAAATTTACTGTTCTATACACTTGTTAAGATGTTACTTAATTTTGAGTTTTCTTGGTAGGATTACATCTGATGGAAATAGAACCAAAATGAAGTTAAGAGGCCTCATTTTTCTAGGCTCTGGAGATAGAGGGTGACTCAGAGGCAGATCCCTGCTTTCAAAG
Organism: Micronycteris hirsuta; assembly: GCA_004026765.1. Classification (NCBI taxonomy): domain Eukaryota; kingdom Metazoa; phylum Chordata; class Mammalia; order Chiroptera; family Phyllostomidae; genus Micronycteris; species Micronycteris hirsuta. The sequence continues at coordinate 50,943 of PVJI01006209.1, read as the reverse complement.
AGCTTCCCTTCTAGTGGGGAGTGTGGGAGTTAGACAATAAATGAGTAAAAATAAATGAGTAGCTGGCTGTAAGATTATGATAGGTAATATGAAGAAATGGGATGTAATAACATAAAAACAATAACGGGAGGAAGAGAGCGGCTTTCGGTTGGGTGGGCAGGAAAGGCTTCTCTGAGGAGCGGCACAGGAGCTGAGATTTGAATGACAAGAAGGCACACTTACAGAGATCTGGGGTCAGAGTATTTCAGGGAAAAGAAATGTACTTACTTTGGTGTGTCCATGGAACAGAAAGAAGGCAAATGTGACAGCAAATGAAGGTGAGGGGTCGGAGATGAGCTCAGAGAGGCAGGTGGTGATATCCAGGCTGCATAGGGCCCTGGGGGCCATGATAAGGAGCTTGACTTTTTCTAAGAGCAACGAGGAGCTATTGAAATGTATGGCGAGTGGGATTTTCTAAAGATAGCTACACCAAGATATAATGCCCCCCCTCCACGCTCTTCTTACAGAGTGGCTGAAACTCTGCCATGGAGAGGTGGGGTCTATGGTTCCTCAGTGTGAATCTAGGCATGAAGCTTGCCACTTCTCTGACAAATAGAGTATGGCGCAAGTAGAGCTGTGTGACTTACAAGTAGATCAGAACAAAAATAGTTTTCCCGTTTCTCTCTATCAGCACTTTCCCATGGAACCTAGACACCATGCTGTGACAGAGTCCAAACTAGTCTTCATAGAGAGATTACCTGAGGGGTCCCTATGGAGAGGTGCTGAAGCTCCCCGCCAACAGCCAGCATCACCACCGGCTGTATGAGAGAATGAGCTCAGAGATCTTTATACAATACGTGTATGGTATGACCATCAGAATAATTGAACTCCAAGTGTCTTTATTCTACCTCGTGTTACTCGGATCAAGGTGCAGGTTTCTGGCAGAGGCAGAGAGTCTGATGGGTCCAGCCAGTAGAGTCACCTGCCTGACACCTGTAGAGCACAGGGACTGTGATGGATGGTCACCAGGATCCAGAGTGAGTCTACTGTGATCTTGAATGAGCAATAGTTTAGTTCATTTCTGGACAATTGATAAATTTTATAGTCCCTGATGAAGAACAATATAATTTTTCAGGCAGAAAAAAAGAAACTGTGGTCCAAAGAAACAGCTAAGAGGCAGGAAATTATTTATAGACAAGAGACCTGACGACAAACATAGACATCACAATTCTTAGGGTGATGTCCTAGGGAGAAGCACAACGCTTTGGGCTTCATCAGTGAAAGTCAAAGTATTCTGTCTGTTATCCTCATTAAATGTCCCTACTTTTTCTGTTAACCATGACAAATTTTATGGTTTGATTAATCTTACAGATTATGTCACTTCAATAAACAAATATGGAAATGAATTTTATGAGCATAGTTTACAAGTAGTATGTTTGTAGCTATAGTTAAACTTGTTTTGCAAATTTCAAGTAAAGTTATAAGAGTAAATTTTATTTTATTTTTTAAAATTATTTCTTGTATTACTTTTAAATTTTATTTTTGTTTATTTTTATTTTTTTAAATCATTGTTCAAGTACAGTTGTCTCTATTTGCCCCCTACCAGGCCCCCTAACCCCACCCATCCCCTCCTCCTACCCTCAACACTACCCCTCTTTGGCTTTGTCCATGGGTCCTTTATACATGTTCTTTAGTGACCCTTCCCCTTCTTTTCCCTGTTATCCCTCTCCCCCTTCCCCTCTGGTCACTGTCAGTTTGTTCTTTATTTCAATATCTCTGGTTATATTTTGCTTGCTTGTTTCTAGGTTCTACTAAATAGGTGAGATCATATTGTATTGTCTTTTACCACCTGGAGTATTTCACTTAGCATAATGCTCTCCAGTTCTATCCATGCTGTTGTGAATAGTAAGAGTTACTTCTTTCTTTCTGTTGCATAGTATTCCATTGTGTAAATGTACCACAGTTTTTTGACTCACTCATTTACTGATAGGCACTGAGGTTGCTTCCAGCATTTGGCTATTGTAAATTGTGCTGTTATGAACATTGGGGTGTATAGATTCTTTTGAATTGGTGTTTCAGGATTCTTAGGATATAATCCCAGCAGTGGAATTGCCAGGTCAAAGGCAGTTCCATTTTTAGTTTTCTGAGGAAATTCCACACTGTTTTCCACAGCGGCTGCACCAGTCTGCATTCCCACCAACAGTGCAGTAGGGTTCCCTTTTCTCCACAATCTCACCAGCACTTATTGTTCGTTGATTTGTTTATGATGGCCATTCTGACCGGTGTGAAGTGGTATCTCATTTTGATAATAGTAAATTTTAATATAAACCAGTTCAAGAATTTTTTTCTCCTATTAAATTTTAGGACCTACAAACTTTCTTATGAGAGCATGTGGTATTTTGGATTAAATGCTGTATTCCATTACTTAGAAATTCTTTTAGAAAATTCTCTTTCTCTAAGTGCTATAATATTGACTGGTCAATGCTGAGCTCAAAGTAGTTGCAGAGAATCGATATTGGCTTAGTTACAGCTTGGCAAAGCCAAGATGGTAAACAAATAAGAGCTATTGGACCAGAAAAACCATCTAAAGATAAAAAGCTCTTTTTAAAAGTATAGAGATGCATGATATGTTAGACTCTAATGAAACAATACAAAATTTCTTCCAAATTTCTTCAATCTCCCTGTATATTTTATTTAAATCATCTACAAAACCCAAAAAGATCATGATTGTGCTTCTCAAGACTCCAAAATTGTTAAATCACTTGCTTAAAGTTACCCAGGGAATTAGTGTAAAAGTTTGGGCAAAATTTTTTTTAGCATATACTTAATCCACTATTCAACGAAAGTTAAATATAAAACCTCTATATGTTGCTATGAATCATAGTAACCTCTATATGTTAGAGGGATTTAAACATTTCCCCAGTGATCTGAATATACAGCAGGTTGAGTTCCAACGGTTTATGCCAATATTGATTTTTCACATTAGTCTGAGCATGCTGCTATTCTACAAAAGTGAGCCGTTAGCAAGGAAGAGTAGGCAGACCCCACAGCCCACAGTGTCGACTAGAGGAACTTACAGAAGTAGGTCCAGAGAACCCTCCTCCCAAAGAGAGCATATCTGAATTCTACAGAAGACATTGTTCCGTGAATTTAATTCATCAAGCATTTGTTGAACTTATACTACTTGAATATGCAAGACCACTATATGTGTATACAGTAAAAACTGGCAGCAGAGCACGATTTTTCTTCAGCCTCTGGGTTAATTTCCTTATAACAATTCCTGTATTCAGCACCAAGGAGTATTAGTCTTTAATATCCAGTTACTGATCACTTAAAGCAAGGCAGCAGATTAGGTACTGGGCTCAAGCCATGAACAAAGCAGGTAGAGCCTCTGCCTAATGGATCTTATGTTCAGGAGTATGGTCATGGTCTGGCTATTGAAGGGTTAGTAAAGAAATCTGAGTGATAGTTTCCTCCTTGCATGAATGAACAATTCAGGTTTTACCTGTTCACTTTTTAAGGTCAACATTTATTAAGTACAATGTGCTGATACACAGTGGTAAACAGTGTCTTTATCCTAGCCATAAAGCTTGCAGTCTAAATGGGGGAAACAAGATACCGAGAAAGTAAAAAGACAAATAAATATATTTCAAATTATGGTAAGTGCCATGAAGGAGAAGAACAGGCTCTTTTGAGAGAAATACAGGGCAATGTACTGTAAATTCCAGGAGATCAGGAAAGGCTGTTTAAAATTAAATGGGGGTGGGCAGTGACTTGGAGATCCTATCTGGAAACGTTTTTTGCAGGGGTAGTGCACCAACCACAAGGAACGACATTTCATGGACAAGCTAAATTGGCACTCAAGAGCAAGGCTCCTGGCTTCAGTTCAAGATGGCAGAGTAGGAAGATCCTGAGCTCATCTCCTCTCATTGATACCAAAACTACAACTACATACAGAATAGCTATCTCTGAGAATGACCTGAAGACTAGCAGAACAGATTTTCCACAACTATGGTATAAAGAAAAAGCCACATTGAAATGGGTAGGAAGGGTAGAGACTAAGTCTAGCCAGGACCTACCCTACCCCCAGCTCCCCATGAGGTGATTCAAAAGTGGGAGGGACATCACAACCACAGAGCTCATCCCCAAAGAATCACGGGTCTAAGCCCCAGCCTAGGGAACGTGCACCAGGAAGAAGAGACCCTATGACATTTGGCTTTGCAAATCAGTGGGGCTTATATCTGAGAGAGCCAAAGGGCTATGGGAAACCCAGGTTGTGCTCTTTCTGAGTCCTGGCACAGCCACAGTGGTTTGAACAACACGTAGGTTGTATGTTAACCTAAGGTGCTATATTGACTATTTTAGAGTGTGCGCTGGAGGGACAGGGATCTGTTTGAAATTTCTCTCGAGTCAGAGGGGCTGGTAGGCACCATTCCCCACTGCCCTCTTTAACCTAGCTGGTCCGACACTGGCAGGTGCCATTTCCAACACTCTCCATTAACCTTGCTAACACTACTCACCGCCCCCCCGGCATTTTCCTGAGGACCCACTCAGGCTAGCACCCCTCCGAAGCAGCTCCTGACCTTCCACACCAGATGTGTGGCCTCCGTTGGCACCAGCCCACAGTGGTGTCTGCAACAGCATGGCTGGGCCTCGCAGCCAGCCACACCGAAGTGCTGCCCTGCACACCAGTGAGCCTGCAACAGTTGTGGGCAGGCCTCACAGTCAGCAGGCCAGGGACAAGCCTCACCTGTCAATGTGTCCATGGAAGCTGTAGCCCTGCCATAACAGGAGGCCACACTCGTCCACCCAGGGAGCACCTGGCTCTGGTGACAAGGGGGGTTCCACCACTAGGCCCCACAGGACACCTTCTGAATAAGGCTGCTTTTTCAAGACCAGGAGATTTAGCTGACTTACCAAGTACATAGAAACAAACAGACAAAATGAGGAGAGGAAAGAATATGTTCCAAACAGAAAAATAGGACAAAACCCAGAAAAAGAACTAAAAGAAACTGAGGTAAGTTGTCTACTAGAAAAAGAGTTCAAAGTAGTAGTCATAAAGATGCTCATCAAACCTGTAGACAAGTGGATAAACTCAGTGAGAACTTAAACAAAGAGATGAAAATTATAAAAAAGGGCCTTCCCTGGCTCGGTGGCTCAGTTGGTTGGAGCATTGTCCCATGCACTAATAGGTTTGAGTTTGATCCCTGGTCAGGGCACATACCTAAGTTACAAGTTCAATCCCTGATCAGGTTGCTTACAGGAGGCAACCAATCAATGTTTCTATCTCAAATCAATGTTTCTCTCTCTTCTACCTCTTGCTCTCTCTCTCCCCCTTCCTCTCTAAAATCAGCATATGTTCTTGGATGAGGATTAAAAAATATAAATAAATAAATATTTTAAAAGGACCTATGGAACAGAAAAATATAACAACTGAAATGATAAAAATATACTAGAGGGAATCAGATCAGATGGCACAGAAAAGTGCATTAGCAATCAGGAAGACAGGATAGTGGAAATCACCCACTTGGAAGGTCAAAAAGGAAAAAGGAAAAGAATGAAGATAGCATGAGGGACCTTTGGGGCAACATCAAGTATACTAACATTCAAATCAGAGGGATCCCAGAGAGAGAAGGGGATGGAAAATCTGTTTGAAGAAATAATGGTTGAAAACTTCCCTAACCTGGTGAAAGGAACAGACAATCAAGTCCAGAAGCACAGAGAGTCCCGAACAAGATGAACCCAGAGGGACCCACATCAAGACATATTTTAGTTAAATTGTTAAAAGTTAAAGATAAAGAATATTAAATGCAGCAAGTGAAAGACAACTAGTTACATACAAAAGTCAGACTGTCTTCTGACTTTTCGACAGAAACTCTGCAGGCCAGAAAGGAGTGGCATGATGTAGTCAGCATGATGAAAGAAGGAAAACCTACAAGCAAGAAAACTCTACCCAGCAAGGTTATCATCAGAATAGAAGGAGAGATGAAAATTTTTCCAGACAAGCAAAAGCTGAAGAAGTTTATCATCACTAAACAAGAAATGTTAAAGGGAATTGTTTAACTGGAAAAGAAGGGCCAAAACTAGAAATAAGAAAATACATGAAAGAAAAAAACAACTCACTAGTAAAAGCAAACATAAAGAGAGTAGCCTGACCACTTATAAATTTAGTATGCAAACAATTAAAATGGCAAAAAGTACATTATCTAAAAGTAATTACTTTAAATGTAAATTGAATAAGTGCTCCATTAAAAAAAACAGGGTGACTGAATAGATCAAAAAACAAGACCCTTACACATACTGCCTATGTAAGACTCCGATTGAAAGACATGAACAGACTGAAAGTAAAAACATGGAAAAGATATTTCATGAAAATGGAAATGAAAAAAGAAAGGGTCTGGGATAGCAATACTTATATCAGACAAAATAGACTTTAAAACAAAGGCTATAATAAGATATAAAGAGGTACCCAGTAATTCCACTTCCAGTGCTTATCTGAACAAAACACTGATTCAAAAAGACACACCCCTATGTTTACTGCATTGTTATTTACAATTGTCAAGCCATGGAAGCAACCTAGGCGTTCCTCAATAGATTAGCAGATAAAGAAGTGGACACACACACACACACACACATACACGCACACACCCTGGAATATTACTCAGCCATGAAAAAGAATGAAATCTTGCCATTTGTGACAACATGGATAGACTTAGAGGGTATTATCTTAAGTGAAGTAAGTCAGAAAAAGACAAATACTATATCATTTCACTTATGTGTGGAATCTAAAACACTAAACAAATGAACAAACAAAACAAACAGGCTCATAAATGCAGAAAAATTGGTGTACGCCAGAGGGTTGGGTGGTGGGAATATGAACAAAAAGGTGCAGGAGATTAAAAGGTACAAACTTATAAGTATAAGTAAGTCATGGGAATATAAGGTACAACATGGGGAATACAGTCAGTAATAACAAAATACTGTATGGTGACAGATGGATAGTGGACTTTAAGGTGTGTAAATGTGAACTCTCGCTATATTATACACCTGAAACTAATATAACATTATATATCAACCATACGTTTAAAAAGAGCTTTATATCCACAATGAGAATTTTTCAAAATTTAAAAGGAGACAAGTATAAAATTCACGTTAAAGCACATTCCTTCAATTTCTTAATTTTTTCTTTACTATCCTCTCCTCTGGCCATCTAGACAAAATATTTAACTTCTAGAAAGACCCACCATCTTTCATAGACAATTTAAATTGATTGAGATGCTGATCTCAGAGAAGCTGCTTTCTCAAGATTGTCAGGCCAGCAATTTGCTCATATTGCTCACAGATCATATTGCCCACTTTGTCTTGCTATGTTCCCCATTGCTTCTTAGCACCTGCTTCCCCCACCTTTTAAAAATATTTCTCTCCTGCTTCTCATGTTCCCCACTGCCTTTTGACCATTCCACAATCCTCTTTTGAAAATATAAATCACTCCTAAATGCACTTAGTACAATACATATTTAGGAGTTTGGGTAAGTTAGCATTACATGACAGTGCCACCAAGTTTAACAACCTGAGAACTCTTTAAATCACAAGCACTAATGTCAGCCATGTCCTAAGCGACTGAAAACTAAATAATCCTGATTTGTTTGGGGGTATGAGTGATACCACTCTACACTGTAAAGCTGTGCATTTCAAACTGTGGGATATAGACAGATAGGGAGCAGCACTGATATTAGCTGGGATCTCGTTAGAAACGCAGCATCTTGGACCACACCAAAACCTGTTGAATCAGAATCTGCATTTCAACAAAATCCCCATTTGTTTCATATGTACTCTAATAAAGTTTGAGCAGCACAGATGTAGAGGGTCCCAAAGTGGACAGTTATGAGAATTAGCAATTTTCTTTGACATCACTCTGATGTTACATATTTAACTTTACTGGCATAGCCACTTTTTCACTTTCTTAGTACTTTTTCATCTACAGTTACTCTCTAAATTATCTTCAATAGTTGTTCAAATCTTTTATGTTCCTATTTGCCTATCCCTTCTAACAAACAATGGCATAGATCTTTAAGGTCTAGAAAACCATAGCTGGTGAGAGTCATTTTACCTTTTACGTAAGAGCCACACCACCTCAGCTATGTAAGTGCAGATATTGGACGTGTTCGGTCCTTAGATGTGATACATGTTTCTATCTGCACCGTTTCTGCTGTGAGAAGAGGGGAAGGCCAGCTCTTTGGGAGGGAGTTTGGTGCTGTGCGGGATGTCAGCCCTGCTGATACTCGGCTTGGGCCCTGATCAAGTCGCTGGCTTCCTTTGGCCCCCGATTGTCACCTTAAACATTCAGGTTTTATTATATAGCAATAAAGATACACCCACAGAAATATAATTTAAAGCTTTTCAATTAAACATTGAACTGATACAAAGTAAGATTTATAAGGCATGTGTAAAAGATTAAAGTATCACGGTACACCGATTCCCACTGCCCACTTTAGAAACATGACTCATACGCCTTTAAAACCCCGTGGTCCCTGCCAGGTGCCAACCCTGCCCTTCTGGCCCCGGCACCTGTCCGGGATTTTGCCATCATCCCCTTGCTTTGCTTTTCAGCGTATCTGTAACTCCAAACAACATATTGTTTAATTTTGAAGGTTTTTGAACTTTTATATTAATAGGCTCACATTGTATTTATTCTTCTATGGATTTTTTTCATTACTTTCCTGGCATTTACCTACACTATATTGTATAGTTGAAGTAAAATTTTTATAAACTTGGATTAATAGCTATAATATTGCTTAGTGTTTTCTATTTGTTGCCCTTGTTTCTTGTCCCTGTGTGTCCTCCATTCCTTTTACTTTTCATGGTTTTACCTAATTTTATGATTCCATGTTCTCTTTTTTTAGCATATCAATTATACTTCTTTAAAAAATTTTTTTAAAGTGGTTGCCCTAGAGTTTGCAGTATACATTTCAACTAATCCAAGTCTTTCAAACCACCCTATACTGCTTCATGAATAGTAAGTGTGCTTATAAAAACAAAAATAATCCGAATCTCTTCACTCTCATCTCTCGTTATCACTGCTGCCATTCATTTCACTTATACATAAGCATATGAGTACATGTGCATACATAATTGAATATTGTTGCTATTATTTTGAGCAAACTGTATCTGTTAGATCAAGTGAGAATAAAGTTTTTATTTTACCTTCACTTACTCCTTCTTCAGTACTCTTCCTTTCTCTATATATCTCTGAGTTTCTGACCTATATCATTTTCCTTCTCCCTACAGAAGTTCTAACATTTCCTGCAAGGCAGGTCTACTGGCAACAAATTCTCCTGTTTTTTGTTTTTCTGAGAAAATATCTCTCGTTCACTTCTGAAGGATAATTTCACAGGGTACAGAATTCTAGGTTGGCTGTTTTCTTGTCTTAATACTATAAATAATTCACTCCACTCTCTTCCTACTTGCATAGTTTCTGAGGAGAAGTCAGGTAGTATTCTTACCTTTGTTCCTCTATAGGTAACGGCTTTGTAACTCTGGCTTCTTTAGGATTTTTTCTTTATCTTTGATTTTCTGTAGCTTGAAAATGATATGCACAGATGTAGTTTTTCAGGCACTCATTCTGTTTGCTGTTCTCTAAGCTTCCTGGATCTGTGGTTTGGTGTCTGACATTAACTTGGCAAAATTCTCAGCCATTATTGTCTCAAATGTTTCTTCTGTTCTTTCTTCTCCTGTGTTCTCATTACATGCATGTTACATCTTCTGTAGTTGTCCCACAGCCCTTGGATATTCTGGGGGCTTTTTGTCTTTGTTCTTTTTGGTTTTTGCTTTGGAGGTTTCTATCGATACATGCTGTACTTCAGAGATTTTTTTTCCTCAGCCATGACTGGTGTACTAAGCCTATCAAAGGCATTCTTTATTTCTGTTAATGTCTTGATACTTCAGCATTTTCTGGTGTTTTAAGAATTTCCATCTCTTTAACTTTGCCAATCTGTTCTTACATGCTCTTTATCCATTACAGTGCTTAGAATATTAATCATAGTTATTGTAAATTGATGGTCTGATAATTCCAACATCCTTGCCATATCTGAGACTTGTTCTAATGCTTGCTCTGTCTCCAAACTGGTTTTTTTTCCCTTTTAGTATGTCTTGCAATTTTTTCTTGATAGTCAGACATGATGCTGGGTAAAATGAACTGCTGTAAACTGACCTTTAGTAATGCATTGCTAAAGTTGTTGGGAGAGGGTAGGTGTTCTACAGTCCTATAAAGGCACGTCTTTCAGTGACGCTGTACCTCTGGACTGTGAACATCAGCAGTGCTTTTTAGTTCCCTTCCCCGCTTCAGATGGGAAAGGATAACTAGAGGGGGTTGAATTTTGATATTTCCCCTCTTCCATGTAGAAGTCCTCAGTCAGCTGGAGTTGGGTATTTCCCTTCTCCCAGGTCAGTTTAGCTCTGGTTAAACAGTTTCTCCCGAGGGGAGAATTTGTTCAAACCAGAATGCTCTGGCATATTTCAAAATGGTTCCTTTCCCCTCCCCTGCCAGAGCACAGATTTTCCTTGATACTCAGTGTGAGACCTGGCAGAACTACAGGAGGTGAAACTCAAACTGTGTGCAGGGCTCCCAATGCCTGGGTCCCCCTGAACTTTTTATTTCTCAGACTTATCCACACACAGACTCCAGCAATTAGTCAACTAGTTTCTCAGCTTTCCCGACCTCAGCACTGGTTCCTGTGGGTGTTTCCGCTTGCATGTTTCTGCTCCATTAAATTGTGTTTCCCTGTATTCTCCTGCCAGTCTGTCCAGCTGTGGCAGTGTTTTGCCTGTGACCTCACCTCTCTTGTAGATCTAAGAAGTTGATTTTTCAGTTCAGATTTTTTTTTAAAAAAGAAGAAACATTTTGTTAAAGATTTTATTTATTTAGCTTTATACAGAGGGGAAGGGAGAAAGAGGAAACATCAATGTGTGGTTGCCTCTTACACGCCCCCTACTGGGGATGTGGCCCACAATCCAGGCATATATCCTGACCAGGAATTGAACCAGTGACCCTTTGGTTCACAGGCCAGCACGCAATCCACTGAGCCACACCAGCCAGGGCAGTTTATTCAGATTTTTATTTGTTAGAATGGAGAAGTGACTTCCAAGCTTCATATTTGTTGGACTGGAAACTGGAAATCTGCACTGAATCTTTAAATTTGAGAATAACCACCATATCTATTGTTATGTGTTCTTATCCAGAAACCATATTCCTCCACTTATTTCAGCCTTCCTTAATATCTTCCATTAGTTTTACAATGTTCTCAGAAAGGTCTTATGCATCTTGTATTAATCAGCTCAGGCTTCCATAACAAAATACCATAGACTAGGTGGTTTCAAAACCAAAAATTTATTTTCTGTTTTTGAGGCTGTAATTTTGAGATTAGGTGCCAGCATCCTGGGTTCTGCTGGGAACTCTCTTCCTGGCTTGCAGTTGGCCGCCTTCTTACCATTTCCTCAAACGTCAGAAAGACAGCTCTGGTGTCTCTTCTCCTAAAGGCATCAGTTCTGTTGGATCAGAGCGCTACCCTTACAACCTCATTTAACCTTAATCACCTCCTTAAAGGCCCCATTGCTAATACAGTCACGTGGGGGGACTTCCATATATGAATCTCAAGGAGAGACACAATTTAATCTACAGCATGTTAGATTTAGTCCTAAATACTAAATATTTTATGCTATTATTTTTTATTTTTCTTATTATACCTTTTAAAAAATTCTCACCTGAGGATATGTTTACTGATTTTTGAGAGAGGGAGAGAGAAACATTGCCGTGAGAGAGAAACATCATTCGGTTCCTTCCTGGACATGCTGCAACCAAGGACGGGACCTGCAACCTTGGTATGTGCCCTGAGCAGAAATCAAACCTGAAACCTTTGGGTGTATGGGATGACACTACAACCAACTGAACCACTGGCCAGGACTTCTTATTATTCTTTAAAGTGTTTTATAGTAAATGCACATGTAGTTTTGTGTACTGATTTTGTAAGAACTTTTTTGTGTACTGATCTCTTAAACATGTAACAGATCTAATTTTCAACTTTTCTGAAAATGTCTTTATTTCAGAATCATTGCTGCATAATTACATGATCCTCAAAATCCACGTTTACAACTGATCATTACAAGATCCCTTATCCATATACACATTAGACAGAGGGAAAAAAGTCTGTACAATATTTAGTAGTTACATGATTTGTAAGCAATAGTAAATTTGTGGAAGCTGAAAAACTCCTGATGCATATGACTCATAGACTAACCACTCACAAATACAAGAAGCTAGGCAATAAAGGAAAATTTCCTGTACAGTCATAGAAAAATGCTAAAGGCATTTTATAAGATAAATGTTTTACGTTAGTACACAACCTAATGACCAAATAAAACTGTTATATAAGTTGGTACTTTTACTCTTGAATATTTGTAGCATGGTATTATCATTTATGTGACATTTAATACTGCATAAAATTTCAAGTCTGGGATCTCAAAACAGTTGCTGGTATTTTTTATAGTGTCTAGTATACTCAGTGTTTTCTTCATGTATCCCTCCTCCTTTCGTAAGGTTCAGTGGGACTGTGCAATGCTGGAGCAATAATCTAGAATGTCCTGAATAGTGAATTCCATTGTAACGCCAGATCCAGGATAACAGCGAGCTATCAAACCTTCAAAGTGCTTGTACTGGCGTATAAATTCATCTTGCATGGAGTGCCACACTACCTATTTTGAAATGAAAATAAAAGTCATTAAACTATAAATGGAAATAATATATAATCAAATATGCAAAAATATCAAGACATACAAGGTGGGGACCCAAAAACCCCCGAGAATTAACTTCCGAAGGGCAGGCCCCTTGTAGCGCAGGCTTCCCCCACTAGGTCAGTGTTCCAGGAACCCATCTGCATCAGTGTGCCAGCTGGTGGCGCTGTGACAGACTGAGTTCAGCTTCAGTGAGTTTTTTTCTTAAGACTCTTTCAGGGCATTTGCCCATTTCATGATGGGTGATTTACAAGCGCACCTGCCACACCACACTGAGTAATGAGCATTTTTTGACCAAAAATGGCATGATCCCCATTCCTCCCCGCTTCACCCAATACTGCCCTGAGAGACGTTTTTTCTTTCCCTGGATGAAAAAATTCCTCAAAGGGAAACATTTTGTCAATGTGGAAGAGGTAAAACAAAAAACAACAGAAGCTCTAGAAGGCACTGGAATTGGCTCTGCCTTGTGTGGCTCAGCGGATTGAGTGCTGGCCTGAGAACCAAAAGGTTGTTGGTTCAATTCACAGTCAGAGCACATCCCTGGGTTGCAGGCTAGGTCCCTGGTTGGGGGCATGCAAGAGGCAACCAATCGATGTTTCTCTCCCTCTTTGTCCCTTCCTTTCCCTCTCTCTAAAAATAAAATCTTTAAAAAAATAAGTCATTTCACAAAAAAAAAGAAAAGAAAAAATGACAAGTTCAAAAACTGTTTTGAGCAGTGGAAAAAACATCTTGACAGGTGTACTGCATCAAATGGGGAGTACTTTGAAGGTGACTGAAGTTTAAACATAAAGAATACACACACAATTTCTTATAAATAAATTCTGGGGTTATTCTGCCAACCCCCATATTCCAAGAATTAAGCAGAGTTGAAAATATGCATCTTAGCTCCTTCTACTTGTAAGATATGTGACCCTGAGTATGTTACACCATCACTCTGTGCCTCAAGTTTTTCATCTGTAAACTGGGATAATAATAATACCTTCCTTGTAACTTTCTTGTGAGGATTAAATGAATGAATGTATGTAAAGTCCTTAGAAACGTGTTTGGCACAGTAAGCACTAATGCCTACTATGTCTTCCACTTTTCAAATAAGGAAATTGAGGCTCAGAGAGGTTAACTAATTTGCCCAAAGTCGTGTAGCTTACTCTGGACCCAGATTATGGACTCATTTCTAACTCCAGCCCCCGAGCTCAGAATCATTCCACTGTTTCACACTATATTCCGTTTACTTACTCCTCCCAAGTACAAAAAAGTCCCCCCAGACGCACAAAGTCCATCTCCAAACAAAAGAAATACAACTTAGAGGCTCAAAACAATAAAACATAAATATAAAATAAACAGGAAAAGACATATAAACTTATATAAATACTATTTCTTTCTTCCTCAGAATTCATTAATCTGGTCTATATTTTATGGAACTTTCTTCCTAAAATTAGTAAATCTATAGCATTTCCAGAGGGGTGTTTTGGAGAAAAGCAGTATATGTAAGGACATGCGATCTAGGATGGTTAAAAGAACTAAGCATACCTGAAGTAAGTTCTCCTCTTCACATAAATGTTTATCAACTTTCTTGTAGAGGTTATCTAGACCTTTTTTCACTTCCTTTCCGGGATACTCTTTAATAACTTTACGAAGTTCCTGTTTGTTAAACGCAAGTTGATAGCTTACTTCCTCCTCTCTTATACCCTGTGCTACACGAGCTTCGACGCCTTCAAAGAAATGCTTCAAGGAAATGAAAAGAAATAATGGCTAAGAACTGCCTGTATTTTCACTTAGATTAAAAAAAATCCGGTTATAAAGTAAATAGTATATATTCATTATGTAATAAACAGGCAATGTGTAAAAGTATAAATGATAAAATAACAATCACCTATTATGCCACCACCCACAGATAACCACTGTTAACATTTTAGATTTCCTTCTAGTCTTCTGATGTGTGGGTATATAAAAGAGATTATAATTTTGTATGTTGTATTTTCCATTTAATATCTTATATTTTTCCCCTAAATGGAAATCTTAATGGCTGTATTGTATTCTATCCAATAACGGAACTAAAATTTATTCATTCCTCCAGTATTGGATATTTAATAATTTTTACTTTTTTTCAGAGTTGGCAAATATCAACTCAGATTTGAAACAATCTATTATAAATACAATTGTCATAAATATCTTTTGTACATAAGTATTTACCCACATTACTGATTACTTTCCAGCATCAATTTCTAGCACTCTAATTCCTCAGTTGAAGAGTATACTTGTAAAAGTACTCTGAAGATTCTTCATATACACAAACTGCTTCTAAGTTCAATCGATTTATATTTCTGTCAACAGTAGACGAGACTGCTATCTTACCATAATACCACGAGTATTAGCACAACTAAAAAAAATCATTTCCATTTTGATGAGTGAAAAATGTTTGTTTTACTTCACAATTTTTTGTTACCTTGCTTTCCTATGTTTAGTAGTTATGTTCAGAATGCTCGCCCGTTTATATATTAGGGTCTTAGTATTTTTCTTATTTTAAAAAGATCTTCTATATTAAATATATTGACTATTGTATGATTATACATTTCAGGTTGACTTCACTTTTTTAAATACGTAATTTATATATATTTTTTCTAAATATGTAATTTTATTGATTGGCACGCCTCTATTTGAACATTATTTTATGATTTAATACTGACAGGCCAAATCCACTCTCATTACTTTGCTCTAAAATTTTTCTAGCAATTATTGTTTATTCTTCATTAAGTGATTTTTTGCTAATAATTTTTGCAAGTCTATTCCTGGTGCTTTTAAAATTTAAAATTTTGTTTCTACATAAACTTTTAATTGGTTATTATGACATTAAAAATAAGTTGTTTTTCAATATAGTTAATTTGAATCCTACCACTTTACCAGAACCCAATCATTTCAGCATATTATATACAGTAATTATAATCTTGAATGTCTTTTCTTTGTTTTAAAGACTTTATTTATTTATTTTTAGAGAGAAAGGAAGGCAGGGAGAAAGAGAGGGAGAGAAACAGTGATGTGTGGTTTCCTCTCATGTGCATCCTCTTGGGGACCTGGCCTGCAACCCAGACTTGTGCCCCTACTAGGAATCGAACTGGAGACCCTTAGGTTCACAGGCCAGCACTCAATCCACTGAGCCACAACAGCAAGGGTTTGACTGTCTTTTCTTTATCTTTTATTTATTTCATGTCTTATTATATTGGCTAGAGCTTCCATAACAATATTAAAAAATAAACGATCAAGCAATGTTTCTGCTTTAAATATGATTTCTAAGGGAATGCTTTTGATGTTACAGTCACGTATCATATAACCTTAAGTCTGAGACAGACCTTTTCCCCTAAAGGAGTATCTGTGCTTAACTTTTATAAGGTATTGACTTTACATTTGGTTAAATGTCTCTTAAATATTTCTTTGAATTGTTGACAACAGATGCATATTTTTTATTTGCCTCTAATTTCAAGCTAAAAATGTATACGAGATGACTAATCACATTGTGGACAAAGTTAGAAGGGTCCATTTCAGCTTATACAGTAAGTCTTAATGGTGTTGATAAGTTCCATGACTAAATGAAACCACGTATAACAGAACTAATTTTACCACAGGCTAATTAACAGAAACAAGAATTAAGTTCCTGGCATCTCATCAATGTGACAAAGAAACAACACTGAAAGAAGCAATGTTAGTGGAGGCCCTGCTGTACTTACGTTGCAAGGTTTTCTAAAATCATCATTTCTTAATTTTAATGACTGAACTTGCTCTGGGGAATGATTCCAGTCAGGAAAGGAAGGGAAAGGAAAAGGCAACAAAAAAACCCACTTTTTGGTTTTTCTTTTACCTTGATGAAGTTTCAAAATCTTCTTCTGAACTAGCGATAAAGATTAACCATTTATAAAGCGAGAAATGGCAACGTCTGGTAAGTGAGAAACTGTTACATCTAGGGTTCATCCTCCCGCTTTGCTACTTGCCAGTTATAACTTCAAGCATACTTATTTACTTTCAGTTTCTTCATTTGAAAGTAGGGACGAACTGCCTTACCCCACATCGCTGTCTGTCAGCATTACAAGGAACGACACACAGTGTGAACATCTGGCAGTGACTAGGCAGCTCAGTGACTGAGCCCTCCTTCCTCAGCCTCCCACATCCACAGAAGAGCACACTTAGGATCAGTGCCTGTCGTGCTTTTCATATATAAACATGAGTATGTGTCCAAAACCAGAAGAAATATACTAAGTGGAAATACACTTACATTTAGTTTTTCAAGAGGTTGTCCTAAAGAGTAAATGACATAAGACTGAAGGTGATCTGTGTATTTTTGTTTGGCTTCTTTTTTCTCAGCCTCTAGACATGAGATTTTCAAACGAGAAAGTGTTGCAAAAATATGGTGAAAGTTTTCCATCATAACTACATCCCTGGGGGTCTTCTGGCTTTCGTTTGCTACTTTCTCCACTAAATAAAAACAGAAAGGAAAACCCATCCTGATATGAATATGACCATATTTAGCTATAAAATATCTACATGATTTTTTCATTTGTAAGTTTAAGAAGAAGGCACATTTCTGGAGTGAATAAAATATATTGCATTGAAGGACCTTCACAGCCACCTAAACCTAATAAAAAAATCATTCCAAAACAGTCCTGTAAGTATTAGTCTATAATAAAGGTGGCTTTTCTAATCTGTGGGGAAATGATATATTCAGAATGTGCTGGGACAATCAGCTGGTCCTTTTGAATACATTTGATTACTATTTCACATCTGTCAGCCAAATAAATTCTAAATTGCTGAAGTACTTAACATGTAAAAAGCAAATATAAAATCATCAAAACTATGAAAAAAAAAAAGCTAATTAAAAAATAAGTTTGTGACACTACTTCCTTTCTAAGACTGCCCCTCAAACCTAGAAGTCATAATGGGAAAGGTGGATAAATTTGACATAAAGTTTGAAAGCTTTTGCATGGTAAAAAATACCATAAGCAAAATAAATTTGTAGCCTATTAATTTGATGAAGATTAAAACAAATGATAATATTGTACTAGTAATCTTGCTCACTGGTGCAGATGTGATAGAAACTAACCAACTGCTCAAAGCTCTAACCTGGTGTAACCTCTCTGGCACGGCAATTTGGTAAAAGCCTTGAGATGTTTACAAACCTTTTGATCCAGTAATTAAATTTCTAGTAATTTACTCTATGGAAATTATTGAACAAGTATATAAAAATATATGCAAGAAACTGGATACAAAATGCCTATATACTAAATAATAATTATAAATGATCTGATTTTTAAAATCTGTCTTTTGATTTTTGGGGTTGTGTAATGAACATATGCTACTTTAAAAATCAGACAAAACAAAGCTACTTTGAATTTTAAAAGAATATCAACCATACATTGAATCATGTAATTTATGTTACATGTAATCGATGAGATGATCCGACTTCCTGTCAATTGTTTTAGCATTAAACATTCCTGAATATGTGCAGTCAGATCATTTACTTCAAATTCAAGGACATGGCCATGCTGTTTCTCTGTAACTAAACTGTGGGATCTGACACAGGAAGGCAGTGAACTATAGAAGTTTAGCATTAATCTACTTCATGTGACAGACATGAAAACTGAGGCCTCCCGAAGTAAAAGAACGGAGCTACTTCAGGTCACACAGACATCACTGTGTGACTATCTACCATCTAACTAAAATGCAAATGTACTCTGGCAGGTCATTGTTTTAAAAGTTCAATTGTGCATAGTGATAAGGCCATAAGGCCACGTAAATCTGTGGTTCCTGACAAATATGAATGGATTTTACATACTGCTGTTTTTCAAATTTAAGACATCTTTAATCTCAGAAAACTTTAAAAAGACTATAGAATATGAAAAATAACAGACATATCTGACCTGCACTTCCAAGTTACCAGAATTAATAAAAACGACCAAAAATTCTTTAGAACATAACAAAAGCTTACCATTAACAAATACTCCTCTGATAAGTTTAGTGTATGCTTTATCTAGATCTCCACGACGCTCAGCATTTTTAAAGATTGATTCTGCAAGTCCAGCAAATTCTTCAAATTCGGCAACAAACGGAAGAATTCCTACTTTACTCTTCTTTGAGATCTTTACTTCTTCCATTTGCCTTATTTGGTTGCTCTAAAGTTAGGCAGAAAGCAATGGAGAGAAATAGCCAAGCAACTTAAAAACAGCATATAATTATAACCAATGTACATATCACATCATAGAGGAAGGATGTAATTTAGTACCTAGAACAATTTGGATGCTTACTAATTAAAGATTAATGTTTAAATAGGGAAAACTAATAAAACTATTTCTATAGATTAAAAAGTACATATATTTTATTTAAGAAAATAAAGTCAAGAAAAAAAATCCAAATTATTTAAAGCAAGATGTAATCAAGGCCTATGAACCTCAAGTTCTTTGTTCTAAGTAAAAACAACCAATAACCATTTTTTACCAGTTATGAAAGACAAGAACAGGCAATCGCCCACTTTGGGACACAGTCCATACCAGAGAACACACAGGATCTCTCCCAGTTTCTTCTGGTTGGTGCCCATGTGGCCAAGTCTGAGAACCATATAGCCATTCTAGATTCTCATCAGCTCAAACCTTCTGTTTGGATAGATAAGTTCTGTACTTTGGGGGTGTGAAAACAGAGGGAGAACAGGCATTTCTACTATGGATTTAGATTATATAGTTAGTTTCCCATATATGTATTTGTTATTTATTCTAAATTAGTTCAAGAAAGTGCTTGTGGATGATGGTGACAAAGTACAAAAGGGACGTTTCATACAGAAAGAATCTAGACATTTGGATTCATAAAGATCCATGGATTCAATTATGGTTCTGGGTACTTCTCAGGGGATCCAGGATCTATTCACAGGTAGAATCACACTGCCAAATATGTTGGACCATCTTCAACTTCTACCTAAAATTTCATTGTGTTGAGATTTTAATGGTATAACTTAAAAACCACAGACATTTGGATTAGAAAATATAATTATTTTATTTTTTTTTAAAGATTTTATTTATTTTTAGAGAGGGGGAAGGGAGGGAGAAAGAGAGGGAGAGAAACAGCAATGTATGGTTGCCTCTCACATGGCCCTCACTGGGGACCTGGCCGCAACCCAGGCATGTGCCCTGACTAAGAATCGAACCAGCGACCCTTTGGTTCCCAGCCCATGCTCAATCCACTGAGCTATGCCAGCCAGGGCAGAAAATATAATTATTTAGGCTATGGGCATTAGTATAAGAAAATCCTGTGATTACTTTGAACTGTTTCATACTATCTTTACTACTATTGCACTTCATCAGTATAAATAAGTGTGAAGAATAAAAACAGATGCAGTAGAGAATGCAGTACAAGATTCTAGGTACTGAAAGTACACCGTGGGGTATGATTAACAACTCCATCACTTTTTAACTGTTGACCTCGGGAAAGTAACATAACCTCTTGGGACAACTACATTATGTGGGAGGGAGGAGGTCGTGAGGAACAGATGAGACAATGTGTACAAAGTATTAGAACAGTACCTGGTACATACTAAGTACTAACTTGTGAATGCTGCTCTCTGTTGTTACTAAGCTAAATGAAGATTTTTGTTCTGTGTGGCATTTAAAGGCACAGAATATAATTATAGCCTGAATACGCTTGAACATTAATAGGCAATGTTCTAAATGACAGCTGTCTTCTCTGGCTTTGTAACCGGTAGGAGAGAAACAGTGCATTCATTTAAGAAAAGAGCCATTTATGAACTAAATCTTACAAAAATAACACTTCTCGCATGCTAAAGATATGCATAACTCCCAGCTGATTGCCCAATCACACTGCCATCACTAGAAGGACCCAGCAGTTATTCAGCGTCTAGGCTACAACTTTGATGCTAGCCATGTATCACTGTATTGCTTGTTCATTCTCTGTCCACGGCAATTTAACAAGTCCTATCATTCTTAAAGGTTTGAGTGCACTTCCATGTCATTATAGTGTGAGGAATCCTGAAAAGCAAATTAAACACAGTTAAGACACGTACTGGATTACAGAGTCCAGCTTGGTAGTTCTTGATGTATCATTTGCTTTTTCATTTTGGATCTAGTTCAGACTAGGCTAGCTTTCTTAGTCCTGTTCTCTGAAGAACACCAGATACTTTGGGCGTGGCCACCAAATGACAGGCCACTCAGGTGCTCTCTCTTCCACTTCGGTAGCCATCTGGTATTCATGCTTTTGGCTCAGTACACACAGACCTGTCCGTTACTTTTCCAAGGTATGTGCTAGGTCCTGATCTTGTCCCAAATGCCGAAACATGTAATACTTACTGAGCGCACACAATCTACCAGACAGTGTGAGAAGATGTAAGTTAAAACAAGAGAAGAGATTGAGATGACAGGCAGCAGAAGGAGCCATTCCTCCTTTATTGACAAAATGTAGATCCCTTAAAAATACATGCAATTCAGGAGAAAACATGAGTTTATACCATTGTCTAGGTTAATTTTACTTCATTTCTCCACTGTCCTGTCTTGAGGGTAACATGAAGATTCTTTAAGAAATCATTAGTAGCTTCTGCTACTACTAGTATTACTATCGCCATCCCCACCATCAGTCACCACCACGACCACCGCCGTCATTACGAGCGATTAGCCAGTAAGCTCTTATTCTGGGCCAGGCAGTGTACTAAGCATTTCATTTGGATCCACACTGACATCTCCCTGACATCCTATGCTTTTAACAGTTACGTCTACTGGGTTGAAAGGTGTTCTGTAAAGTTATATTTTATGGATAAAAGCAACAAAGCTTTCCTATTCTGGAAATGTATAGTGTCCACATGATTTAGTGTTCCAGCTGTGTCACACGACTCAGCCTTTGGTGGCTCTTCCTTTTCCTTTTGGCTCTCAGTTTGCAATCAGACTTGCCAGGCTTACCAACACCTCTGGAGGAGGTGAGACGGGGAAGAGGGTAAGTCTTAAATGGTCAAATTTCACAGTATTTCAAACACTAAGTGAAATCATTTGGTAGGAAAAGAGGATTAACAAACTTATTGAGGCAACAGATTCCATAGTGAACACAGATTGCTTTTTATGCATTCAAAAACTCAATAAATTTTATTTTTTTAAGGTATGAAAAATTGTATGGATTTTAATTGCCCTTACTATTTTTATCTCCTATTATTATATGAATATTCAAGAGCTGTATATAACCTAAAGAATATACAGGAGAAATATTCATGGTACATATCTATTTTTACAAACCAAGTACATCAATTTTTAAAAAAAACAAATAAACTTTGTTTTAGAATCTGGCTCAGCCCAATTCATACCTGTAAGATTACCAACAACTAACAGACAAAAACAAAGTTGTTAATTTTTCCTGTTAGAAAGAGGAAAAGGATGATTTCTGGAAGCTACTATAAGAACAATTCTTAAAGTGATATGATTATTACTAAAGCTATTAAACATAAAATTAACTAATTTATACAATCAATTAAAATAATATGATTATTAATGTTCTTATTAGAATATATTAGAAGAACACAACAATAAATCTGAATGATAGTTTCAATTGTTTCATTAACTCTGTGGTCACTGATTGGGTTAACTGAGATTTCAGTTACCTAGTAGATCTCTTAAGTTTCTACGCCGCCTACTCCAGCACTTGCCACGATTCGCAGTGAAGAAGAGAACCTCACGGGCACAGTACCACCCAACTACCTCTGTTCATACACACTGCAACCAATACCCTGCTTCAAGGTACTGGGGAATGTGAACTGTATATCCTCCAAAGGAAAGCTGGAAATCTCTTGACTTAAATACATTTACTTATTTTTTTTTTTTTTTTGCAATGACTACAATTCTGAGTTATTTAAAAAAAATGCAACTTACAATGCATTTGTCAAAGTTCCTTTTGACAGTCACCAAAACATTTCCCAACGTAGTGCTCAAAAACGAAGCAGGGTCCACATTTTGTGCAGTCCACACATGATGACTCATTTTAACTAGCATGTAAAGGGAGTTAAAGCTATCGATTTTGTCTCCTAATGCAATTAGGTTGTTCAGTTCTGGCTCAATGCAGCGAAATATTTTAGTCATCATTTGGCGAATCATATCTTTCCTGTTCAGAAAACATACAAAATATAGAAAGTTATTACAAGCTTCGGCTGTATTCATCTTTAACATTAACCAACTGGGTATATACAAAAATGACTAAAATATGATTATTCTATTCAAAATATCCAAGTATGATGACCTAGTTATTCTATAGCAGTTTCCATATAAATTTTTTTTTTTTTTAGATTTAAAAAAAATTTTTTTAATTTATTTTTAGAGAGAGGGGAAGGGAGGGAGACGGAGAGGGAGAGAAACAGCAATGTATGGTTGCCTCTCACATGGCCCTCACGGGGACCCAGCCCGCAACCCAGGCATGTGCCCTGACTGGGAATCGAACCAGGACCTTTTGGTTCCCAGCCCGCGCTCAATCCACTGAGCTACACCAGCCAGGGCTCCATATAAAATTTTTTTTGAAGTTACGTTTTATCACTCAAAATAACTGTCATTTGCAAAAAAGCTGGATCCTGAAATGTGCTTTGGGATTTCCAAGAAATACATGGCAATTCACATGCTCCCTCCTACCAGCAAATGTCAACACTGACTGCATTTTTTGTGACTACGAGGGCAAAGGAGCCACAGTCACACAGCAGGACTCTGTTCGTTCAGTGAGATGTTTAGTAAGACCACAGGCACACGTGTGTGTCTCGGAGCTGAGAGCCATCTGGATGCCTCACTGAGCTGTACTCCTCTATCCTAAATTTAGAGTTTACTCTTTTCCAAAATAAACAATAGATAATAACAAACACGTACTCAGATGAAACGGGCAGTGTTGTACCAGAATTATGTTGCCTGGATAACAGTCCTCCATCTAGGTCATCTGCTTCAGTCTGCAAAAATTATTCAGGTACTTTATATAATAAAAGACCAACAATTTGACTAGTTTACATAGCAAAAGCCTGCTCAGTCTTAAAATTCCTAGGAGAGAATACATTATGAAAAATAATGATTTCTAAAGGTAGCATCACTACCAATGAAACTATATAATTTAGTATGCTATTTAAGAATGTGCATGAAACTGTTCGTACATCGTATCTGAGAATTATGGGGGGGGGGTCGTGTTTCTGTGCATACGAGGGGTCCACAGGGAGAAAGGAGGTACAGAAGGCTGGAGGGCAGAGATGGGAATGAGTGGGCAGCTCAATGAAAAAACCCCAGAAAACATCTAGGAGAAACAAATTGCGATAGAGAATTTTAAAAATTAAAGAAATCTCTTCAATTGTTCTAAAAACTTTAGCATTTAAAAACATGCTTTCAAAAATTCTTAGAGAAAAAGTAAGCAAATTTACTCCCGCAACAAATCCCTACCCATCTGAGATAACAATTGCTCATTCATTTTGTAACTGCTTTTTATATGTGGGTTCTTTTTTTAAGATGACCTTAATTTTAAAATTATTTGCATTGTACTTTTTTTTTAAGATTTTATTTACTTATTTATTCTTAAGACAGAAGGGAACGGAGGGAGAAAGAGAGGGAGAGAAACATCAATGTGTGGTTGCCTCTCACGTGGCCCTCACTGGGGACCTGGCCTGCAACCCAGGCATGTGCCCTGACTGGGAATCGAACCGGCCGACACTTTGGTTCACAGCCCGCGCTCAATCCACTGAGCTACACCAGCCAGGGCTTGCATTGTACTTTTTAAAGTTCTTCATATTCTAGCAAATATCTTGTTTTATTTTCCTAAATTTTTACCACGTGAGAGGCATACTTTATAGGCGTTATTATATCCATTGAACAGAAGAGAGATGAAGGAACTGGGGATTAAATAATTGGTTTAAAGCTCATAGCTAGTTAATAGGAAAGTCATAGAAAAAAACAGATTTGAGGCCTCCTCCTTCCTTGTTTCCTTCCTTCTTTCCCTCCTTCCTTAATTAATTTATTTGCTAGACCATGGTACACTCTAACATCACACATCTTTTTGGGGGGAAATTACTTTTTTTTTTACTTGATGACTACTAAAATAATACTAAAATTCCTTTTTAAGTCATGTTTTTTTGCAAAGTAAATTCAGACATTTTCCTCCTCTGTAATTTAGATAATATTTAGGCCTAAGACATTCTGGAATATTAAATTAGCTGCATAAACTCTATCACTCTTTTTATCATCTTGTAGTATGACAAAAACTATCTTAAAAGTTCCTACATCATAAATCCTTTTCTGTTTCTGTACTGACACTGAAATCGTGACAACATATTAATTAGGCTAATTACGTTACAGATCATACACTCTATGCAATAAACAAACATGAACCATACCACAGTTCCAGGCATACTTGGATGTTGCTGTAGTTTGAAAAATTTACTTATGAAGTCCTGTTCTGCTAGACACAGGGGTTCCAGTTCACTTAGTACCTGTTCAAAGATCTGAAGAAAACCAAAATAAAAGAACTGCACCAGATACTTAAAATGACATTCCACATTTAAATCACTTTTCTGCAGGGACCACAACTGCTTTATCCACATCTCATTAGAACCCCCAAACTCTTCCAAGACTGACAGGACAATGCAGTATATCAAGGTGTAGCAGCACCAGAACAGACCTAAAATGAAACTCACAATAATTATTCACTTGAAATCTGGAAAGAGGAACACAAACTTTTTAAGTTTATTTAATGCATTGCAGAGAATAGTTCAGCTTCATAAAAGCTGTTATTTCCTCTTTGTAGTTACACAAAGAACAAGATTTGAGATGCAAGCATTTTATGACTTATAACAAAATTTAATAACGCTATAATGTCACTTAATTGATGATTCACACTTCAGTGAACATTTGACTAGTATTTTTTCAGATTCAGAATTGGAAAGTAAGAAGTGGTTAACTAGGAGAAAGCTCAAATCTTTGAACCCACTTAATGCAATAACAAACTGCTGTTAGAAAACCAAAAATATTAATGGTTAGGAAGTACCTGTTATTTTATTTACCTTATCAAATTTGGTTCTGTCGGCAACATCGAGATCAGAGGCAGACATGTTTCCCATATCCAGCAAGGAAGATGACTGAGATCTGCGATTCCCTGAACTCTGAACACTGAGTTTATTTAGACTAGAAGTAGATCCAGTTAATTTCCCAGAACTTCCATGAAGACCTAAGAAACAATAAAACTTTGAAAGTTGTGACCTTCATGAATAAAAGACCCAAAGCACAAATCAAGGCTCTCTCCCCATCTTGGTCTTCCAGGGCTCGCACTAGTCAGCGCACAAGTCCACCACGTGGGGCAGGCTGTGGAGGGCCCTCCTCTTTCACTGCCATTTGTGTCCTGTTCCTGAGCATACTGTACAGAGCAGGGGAACCATACAGGTCTATAGAATAGGAGTGAAAAGGATCTTAAACATTACAAAATCTATGACCTGCCCAGTGTCATCATAAATACGAAGTTTCCTGATGATATCTCTAAAGTAGATGAGGATTTATTTCTTCCCCCTCAAAAAAGACATGAATATGGATGGTCACTGACCCCCGAGTGTACTAGTTTAATGTAACTTTGTTGTATTTCTGAAGAAAACTGCCATATTCCAGACCCACCCAAGATAAATCAACATATTAGGATGAAGCACATGAAACTGCCAATACTATATCATTCTTGCCCTATGAAAAAAGTCAATTACATACAAATCAACTTAATACATCCTGAACCCAGAAACTCTGCTTTTACATTAAGTGAATTGATTAACTGCAGTTTTTAAAAAACAAAACAAGGGGGTAAAAACCATCCTGACAACCTGCATTTAAAATATAACTACAATATAATACATCACTAATTATATTAATATAGGACATCTGCGTTTAGGTTATGAACATAGGTATCCATCAGAGCCATGAAGAAAAATTAGAACGATACGGCTGGACAGTATCTTACATATATCAAAGAATTAAAGGAGTCCATACTTATAAGAAAATGTGATACTTTTATTCAGAATTACATATAAATAAATTTCTTAATTCTGCTTTGAGTATCTCTCAGTTAACCTATATTATTTGCTGATGGTCAGAAGGAACAAAAGAAGATACAATAAGGACAATTAAAGACAATTTTTGGTTTCACCAAGTAAAATCTGACCATATGTAAAAGAATTTTTATAGTTTCTAACCACAGCCTGAAAACCGAAGTATAATGGCTAAGCCTTTTCATAAACTTCTTATTACCCACCATGTATTTTTAATGATACAGATATTTCTTTGATGCAGCCACATCACTACCACCATGTTGGTCCTCCTTCACCAATACCTGGCAGCAACTCAGAGCAGTCAATATTTTGTTGTAACTTTTTTCAAGACAAACAACTACTTTCTAGACATTAAACAAACATGCATTGAGAACACCTACTAATACACTAGGCATACTCACTCTCTGTTTCCTGTTTGACAGCACTTTCTTTTCGAGGAAGTGTAGCTGTGATGGATTAGGTTGCAAGCATCAAAGACAAAGACAAGTTAATAAACTGCAATTTGCACAAACCATGCACAAGAGGAAGTTAAGCTCTAGTTAAAAGACACATGCAGAGAACCATGAGCATCAAGTAACAAGAGGTGCAACATGTGTTTAGCTGGTCAGCTACTGTCTGAAAAATTATATGAAAGAAAATCTTTGTCTTTTCATGTATTTACTCTAATATTCAGACAAAAATATCTATATTTGTAAAATCATCCCCATACTTTTAAATGATTATTTTAAGTTTATGAGCCAGTATCCTTAAATTTAAAAGACTGTATTTGCAAATTTTGGTTTCTGAAGAAAATATGGTTCAAGTAATAATTTAATACAGTGGAAATTTATTAAAATGGAGTTGTAGATTTAGACATTAAATGCATCAACAATTTCAGATTCCCTAAAAGCTCCTGAAAGGAACCTCCACTGTACTAAATAATTTTGTATTATATCTGATAAAAATCTATATGACTGGGGCTTAAAAACTGTTTCAAATATCAAGCTGCTCTACTTAGTAACTGGCTTTCTGAACACCTAGAATGAAAAGTTTATATCAAAATACTAATTTATTAGGAGATGAGTGGATGGAAGAGTAAAGCTGAGGGAACAGGTTTAATATAGGAATTTGAGCTTTTAAAGGACCATTTGGTTTTACTTGAAAACTTCTGTATATATAATATTTATTAGATCAGTTGTAGAGATCATCTTGTGAAACACTCTCAACTCAAATTAGAAGTAGATATGGATGGCAAAGAAAGAAATTATAGAATAAAACAGAAAATTAAAGAACATAACCCAGAAATATTTTAAAAACAAAAAAACAATGTGTCAACTTTCACTGCCAACTTTAAGGCAAATGCCCAGGTATAAGCTACTAACTTGTCACACCAGCAATATGCGTATCTTCCTAGCCTTGGCCACTGGAAGCTCAAGAGAATATGAAACAATAATGCCACACCCTGAAATTGCAAGCAAGGATCATGCTGGACCAACTAGGGGCCACTCAGAACAGTACCTTCTGATGGCCTTAAGGTGTCACTATATAAGTCACCAGTTCCAAGGCAAGGTCCAATACTTTAGATACTTTTTTTAAATAGCCAATAAAGAATACAGAATTACTAGTAGAGTTTATTAACTATAATTTGGGGCTCATAAAAAGTCCATATTATTTATCAACAATAAGCAACAATCTTCAGGTAAACTTTTAAATATCTTTAAATAATCCCCACTAGACTATAAATGTCATGAGGGAAGGATCTTTATAATTAATAAATATTTATTGACTCTTCCTGCCAGCCATGAATTCAGTCTT
This sequence comes from Micronycteris hirsuta, assembly GCA_004026765.1. Classification (NCBI taxonomy): domain Eukaryota; kingdom Metazoa; phylum Chordata; class Mammalia; order Chiroptera; family Phyllostomidae; genus Micronycteris; species Micronycteris hirsuta. Next base: position 22,325 of record PVJI01006209.1, on the reverse strand, counting down.
GTATTCAAGACTTTCTTTGGAAGCAATAAGATTTCTTAGTTATAATGGAGAAACATAAAATGAAAAAATAATTTCGGCATACCATTTTAAAGATTTTCTAATATTAAAATAAATACGACGCAGTAATTACGTAAATGCATATGGGTAATGAACTAAAATGTGTGTTATCTTAGCTGTAGAAAGAAAAAACTGGTGATTAAAAAAATAATCACTAAACTTCCTGCCTTGTCATTTCATTAAGTACTGTTGTAGAATATAAAACAGAACCTCCCCCCCCACTAAAACATCGATCTTGGGGAGAAAATCCACGCCTCTGAGGATGTCAAAGCAAACCTATTAATCGTAAAAGGCAATGACTATATAAAGCCATGTTCACAAAGAAAAGATAATTTACTGGCATTTTTAACATTATTTTGAATTATTTGAGCTAAGTGGATGTTAAAGATTTGAGTCCAGAGTGGTTCAGAAAGAGAGTACTCCACTGAATCTTCATGACTATACTGACTACAGTTCACTTTTGTAAAGCACATTCAATCTAACTTTCTGTTCTTATGACCCATCATTTTCAGAGCAAGAAAAAAACAACACATTTAAATATTATGTATTATTACTGATTTTGACTCATTAAAAAGTTATCTAAAATTTCAGATTTCTATGTTAATTATAATTACTATTAAAGTTGACTTAAGCATAATTTAAATCACTGAAAAGATATCTTTTAAAAATTTTATATTCCACCTTATTTAGAACTTGGCATTTGTATTTAACTTGAAATTTATTTTTAAATGTTAACAAGTTAGATATTCAAAGATGAACCAAACTGTTTTTATCCTTTGAGTTCTCATTAGTTTTTTCTTCTTTTATAGTTGGTATCAAAGTAACTGAAATTTTGTCATTTTCTGGTACCATCGACCTCCACAAAGTGTTGTTATTCCTTATTTAATATAATACTATTAATCTATTAGAAGAGATGTCATTTTTAAGTTTTAAAACTATATGAGTGCCTTCTACATTTGTATTATGTTAATATAAAAATATTTTCAACAAGATAATTTAAGAACTTTTCAAGGGGTAAGAAATGAAAAAACTTAGGTTTCAGGTTAATGTAATGATACCATTAAAATATTCTTGTACTTGATTTAAATTATATTTTTATTATGTCATTTATCTCAATGTGAATCTTAGGCTTGATAATCTATTGTGATACTGGTATTAATGACCTCCTGAGGAGATAATTTTATAAAGATTTCCCTTTTACCTCCAGTTTTCATATACTGTAGAAGAGTACTCTCAAAATAAAATGATTCACTAACAAGTGGTGACAAATATAATAAATGAAAACATCAAACATGTAACTGCATTAATAATATGTGCTTACTAAAAAAAGCATAACATATTCACAGTGAAACATTAACAAGGATATAAACACACTGCTGTTTAATAACAATTAACCTTTAGGATGAGTTAGCATTTCTGTTTCCAAAAGCCTATTGTCCCAAGATTCTCATCAGTATCTTTACCTAAATGTAACATATTTGTACACAGATTCAAACCATTTCAAAAGTCTGGACTAGTATAATCAATATATTAGTGTTGCATTAAAAAAAAACACTCAGTGAATTTCAAAATAATTACCCACTAGAGACAGTCTTCTCTGTCCTAAGGAAAAGAATGGAAAGATGAGCTATCAATTTCAATTCTGTTTGCTGAATACAGAAGTTGCTTAGGGCATAGGCTCCTTTCAACAAGCAAATGCTAAGCTCATTTTTCTAAAGGGAGCTACGCAGACACACTGAGGAGTACACACTGTAGCCACTTAAGGCCAGGTTTTGACTTGATAGGCACAGAACTCCATCCAAAAAGGACTCCAATGATGGGTACATGCAAGAGCAGAATGTGGCCTTGGCAAATCACCTTCCTCACAACTTGATACTTTCACTGGTTATCTTTTCAAATCATTGGGGTTTTTTGTCCAATTAACATATTTAGAAGCAACAAAAACATAACATACTTCAAAACTACATCTTTGGAAAAATAAGGTATAATTACAGGAGAAATTTTTTTTACATACTTATAGCCCCTTGGCAGAAGATAAAACTTACAATTTTTTTTTTTTTAAATTCAAAATAGCCAGTGAGAAGTAAGAAGCCAGGAATCACTTTCATTCCCCTGTGGAGAGCGATGACTTAAGAAAGAGATCAGTGATTTGCCCACAACTGCTAAATAAATGTCTTTTAGAAAATCAGAAACTGAATTCTCAACACGTGTCTCTTAGTCTAATACTCTCTCTACCAGACTGCACTTCATTTTCTGGCCAACTGCTTTTCCTATGAATAGATACCTTTAATTATAGCAGAAATATAAAACTGCTGTCAGATTCACATACTATAGACTTTTAATTAATAAAAAACACTTTTGCATACATAAATATTTCTTCTATGAAATACCTATAAACCAAACCAATGTATTGGACTTACTCTCTCATTAATTCTACTGTATCTTCTTCCTCCTTGTTTAAAAAGTCTTAGAATTAACTGTCATAAATAAAACCATTTTTAACAGAATAGAAAACAATGAACTGAGTAGCCTAAGCTTACCAAACTTCTTGCTTTCTTTAGTCGTGCCAGTCATCTTGATCTTTGCAACTTCAAAGAAATCTTTAATTTCTCTCTCATACAGTCGTGACAAATAATCCATGTAATTCTTAAATAAAAGTAACATGTACTTCTTATTAATAAAACAAATATAACAATTCCCATTTTTTAACCTCCCCAAATCCTTCATGCTTGTTTTAATTTTTCTTTTTTATTTATTTTTAATTACTTTATTGTTGTTCAATTACAGTTGTCTGCATTTTCTCCCTTCTCCTCTCTCCCACCCCATCCATACCCACCTCCCTCTTTGTTTTAAATTTTGTGGTCTACAATTGTGATGCACTTCATAGGAAATAAAAAGACAGCTATTTTCTGTCTTTTTAAAAAACCGAACATTAACACTTTACAAAAATACGAAGTAAAACAATCACATTTTCATCTTTATATGTTAATTTTCACATATTTTACATGTAGTTGCAACCTTACTGCATCGGATATTTGAGCTACAACAGTCACGTGTCTCCGGGCTCACACCTTTAATGACTGCAAAGTATTCTGCTTTGTTGAAGCACCACCATTTGTAGCAACCAACCCCCAACACAGGTCACTTAAGTGGTTTCAATGTTTTGCTGTGACAGACAATATTACAGTAAGCTTTTCATCTCCAGTGAATTGTGTCCTTGGAATAATTACCTAAGGGTGGAATTACCAGGCCCAACAACACAGGAATCTTTCTAACTCTTCTCCATACTGCCACGTTGCTTTAAAAACGATGATACCAATGGACAGTGCCATGGCAAAGACGGAGTACGTTCAGTTTCACTGGACGCTGTCAGCTTGGGGTATTGCCCCCAAATAGGTTATTCTCAATATGAATTTAATTAGTACATCTTACAGTTTTCATAAGTAAATAATTTATTTTTTATAAACAAATCTGATTTATTCCAGCTTAATGAAAACATCTATTATTCAGCACATACACTCATTTCTTCATTATATCTGCTTATCATCACACGCCCTCAGGAAATATTCTTCCACAGTGGGAGACCATGTATGTTTCTAAGTCCTAAGTTAACTACCATACACAGAGTTTGAAAAAATTTAAATAAATACATAGCAGAAAAATTGTAAATAGCTATTCTTTTAAATTGTATCATGGAATCAAGCTTCAATTTCCTTTATTATTTCAAATTAATGTAGTCAGTTTTAGAACAGGTTTACCTTGCTTTAAACATCAGGTACACCTTTTAAACATTCTTAGATATTTTAGAGATATATCCCTATAAAATAGTATTTGGAGTAAACATAATATAGATTCTGCTTTTTTCAATTTATAGGCCATATTACTCTCTATAAGAAAAGTAAAATGGGTAGTTCTTTCCCATGATCTTTCCATAACTTTAAAAGCAAATATAAATTAAAATATACACTACAACTAATCTGTAGTTCATTGGACTGTCTCCTTTTTTCAGTATCTTCATTTTTCAAGTTTAAATTCTCATAAAAATAGTGGTCACTGCAAATCAGTAAATGACTGACAAATGGGAAAGCAGCTTTGCATTATTTGTAAAATCTTTATGAGTGGGTTACTACTGAAATCAGTCAATATAAGAGACTATATTCCAATACCAAAATTGTGAAAAATGCACATTACCATCCAAGCAATTTAAATGGTTTCAAAATAGCTATTTTGTTGCCTAGAAGACAATGACTTGAGCAGAATATTGAAAATCACCCCTTTGCAATGGGACCCAGCTGACTGGATACCTTTTCCCAGGTACTCAACAGAACTCACTGGTGGGCAAGGCCACAGACAGGTGTGACTATCAGTTCATTCATTTACCAAATTCTGAAAGATCTCACTCACTGTACGTATTTTTCCTCTTAGCACCTTATATATCACACCTAACTTAAAATTTAACTATCATGAGTTTAAATCTTATCTCAAGCAGACTTTTCATTTTTATTTGGTGCTGACTGTAGGGTACTGTGGAGACCTCCATGTTTACTTTTCCTTTAAACACAAGGCAAATCCACAGATGGAGACCAGCGGTTAAATGAAGATGTCTGAGTGATCTTCAGGACTGTCTATAGCCTCAGGAAGTGATTAGGAGAGGAAAGCTCACTTCCTACCAAGCCGGATGGACCATCTCAATTAATTACTATATGCAAAACACGGAGCCACAGATAAGGGTCGTGGTTTTGGGGAGGAAGGAATCTGGGCAGCTGAGCCCATTACACGACCAAGGCACTCCTATTTTCCACAGGCTCTAATTATGCATACTGGAAATCAGCGTTTTTCTTAGAGGCAGCCAAAGCAGAGTCCGGGCAGTACCTAGTGATTCTTATCCTGAAAGAATCTGAAACCGGCCCAGCTGCTGTAGCTCAGTGGATTGAGCGCGGGCTGGGAACCAGAGGGTCCCGGTTCGATTCCCAGTCGAGGCACATGCCTGGGTTGCGGGCCAGGTCCCCAATGGGGGCCATGTGGGAGGCAACCATGCATTGCTCTTTCTCCTTCCTTTCTCCTCTCTCTGAAAATAAATAAATAAAATCTTTTAAAAAAAAATTTGGAAAAAAAAAAAAAGATTCTGAAACCGGCTTTTCCTGTTCCCACCAAAAATACATGAGCTGTATACACCAAACCAAGTGCAGTGCAAATAGTATCTGGGTTTTTTTTTTTTTTCTTAGTAAAGAAACATTGGTTGGTCTATTTCCTTCTTTCTTTTCTTTCATTTCTTCCCTCCTTCTTCCTTTTTAATACAATTCCTGTTTTTGACAACACTTCAGCAACCAAATTTGATTATGAGGTAAAATATATAGTCTATCAAAAGTTCAAACCACAGGATCAAATAACATTCTTGGGAAATGAGTCAATTTCATTTAAAAAAGCTAATTAATATTGTCAATCAAAAATATACTGTGAGCAGAGAAAAACTCCATAAATCATCACTAGATTGGCTATAGCCTTGTTTCTTCACTTTAAATTACATTCAAGAATACTGCATTATATATAAAGGTAGGGCAATAATACTCACTGAGAACACAATTAGGCAAAAAGCTTATTGATTACTTATTTGAATATTCACTAGGGGACAAAGCACTTGTTGGCACAAAACTTTTAAGGAGATATAATATTGTTTAATTATTCAAAATATTAATCTTCCTAAAACTTCAAAAGGCAAAGAATTCCAGTAATGTAAGTATTTTTTCTTAAGATATCTCCAAATCAGAATTCTGTTGAATGAAAACAAAACAAAAGAAGATATAACACAATAGCAGAGTTGCATAGCACTTAAAAGGCTAATTCTGAGGAACAATAATCTTAACTAAAATGGCTAGCCGGATAAGATACATGTAAACACCTCAGAATATAACATAAATTCCTTTTAAAAAGCATTTTTTAACTTTAATCTAAATATATTTTTACCAAAGTTTATTTCTTACGATCACAGTTTGGAAGAAGAGGGAGCCAGATTTTACTCTAAAGGTGCAAAGACACTTCAAAGAGAAGTGGACTGAAGACTGAAAAGAGTGAACAGCTCTCATCTCCCCCAACAGCTGACACTCCGTCAGGGACAGATGCCACTGTTCTTCCAACCTCCGAGCTAGCAACTTGGCATCATCCTGTTCCTCCTGTCTCTGGAGTCTCTATTGGGTTTATGTTCTCTCTCTACTCCTCTCACCATCTTCCTGGTTCAAGATCTCACTTCATTTGGATTATTGCATTAGGTTCTTATTTCCTCCATCTAGTGTTTTCTGATGTGTGGGGAGGATGCTGTTCGGTCTCGTGGCTCATCTTTTTCAACATAATTTCTCATTACTCCAGAATATGAAATTTCTGGTTCAGTCAGGTTGCCTCATCGTTGTCCTGGGAAAACGGCATTTTTCAAGTTTTGTCCGGACATCTTGTTCCTCACCCTTGGAATGCCCTTCCTCTTATTTCTGGCTTTTCTAATCCTACTCATTACTTAAAACTCATTTAAGTCCAGTATCTTCCATAAAGACTTTCCCCATAGCTTTAGGTCATAGATTTCCCTTCTCTAAACTGACTTAGATTTCTCTTTTCATATATGTAAACTCATTTCCAGTTTTGGACTTAAGTTTTTGCTGATTGTTTTTCTTTCCCAGTCAGACTTAAAGCTCTTTAGAAGCAGACACCTGTTTGTTAGGCCACATGTGCCTGGCACAGTGAAATGCTTGCTTAATAAAGAAGTACTCTACTTGTTTAATAGAACAGATTATAAATTCTTAAAGGGTGAATGCCTCACTCACATATTCATACTTTCTACTTTCTATAGTGTACGTAAAGAAACTCAGGAAATATTTATAGCATTTAATTAAACTAAATGATGCCTCAGACAACATACAGTATGGCCTAATAGTATATTACATTGAAATTCAAAATTTATCCAAGTAAATAAAATAAATGTTCTCCCTCATTAATGAGCACTCAGAAACTCAATCATTCTGTGCTTTGCTAAGAATGTACTAGAGTATTTCAAATATCACTTGGGGAACTAAATATATAACCTCCTGATTCTAAAAGATTATGCTCTGTACTCAGTGAGGTCAAATTGATATCAAATCCATACCTTTGTTAGTCCCTCATATTTTCCATAATCTGTACTCTTTAGCCACTCCATCAGCTTGGCATATCGGAGCAAGTCTCTATGAAACGGATGATGATTGGGTAAAGTCAGCTCGACAGAGTGTTGCACAAGCGTTGAACTCTGATCGTGACCCTAGAGTGAGTGAGTAAATAAATAACTAAACATATATCATCAACGGTAAAAACATTGTTGTAAATGAAAATTATAAACAATTACCACATGTGACCAAACAAAGCCAACAGAATAGAAAAATACAAACTGAGGACTTACTTGTCTTCTTTTGTCATCGTGTGTACAACTGAACATTACCACTGTAAAACAGCCATAAACACTCAAGAATGGCACTTTGATAAATCAACTATTCGTTTCACCTTCTAAGGAGTTGAGAATGAGTGTTTTAATCACACTTGTCTATCATTTTACAATTTACTAGGAAAATAAACATGATGATACAAACTGTATTAACAAACACACCAAATAGGGAAGTATTTAAAACAAATTATCTATATCGTGGTATTTGCATTTGAGTCTATGATATTTAAAACAGATAATATACAGGATATTGAATTTTAGAACTAAAAAGGACTATAGATGTCTTTATCTGGGCTTTCTAGGATAACCACTAATGATAATATAATTTTAATTTTTCTATTACTTTGTTAAATAAATAACTATATTATTCAAAAAGTTAAATGATGAGATTAAGTTTCTCATAGAGATAATTGTATTAATTTTAAAAGCCTGAAATTATGTTTTTCTATTTTAGTGCCAAAACATCATTTTAAAAATAGAAAGCAGTATTTCTATTTAAAGTTTTTGTTTGGTAAAGTATAAAATTGGTGACTTGGTCAGTCTCCAAATTTTACTTCTTTTAATTACTGATGTGTGAATTTTAAAGGCTAGGAATCGTTCATAAATTACTGTTATATTTTGATCAGTAGGTTATTTACACTAGATTCTTTTGTACAGTAGCTATAAATGTTATAAATCTATAAGTTTGCTATCCACTGCATTGCAGGGACTCTGTTCAAGTCTTACCTGTGATGCCACATCTGACCACTAGGATCCTCAATAAACTCAGTCTTTTTTTTGTAATCCTCATCCAAGAATATGTTTATTGATTTTAGAAAGAGGAAGAGGAATGGAGGGAGGGAGAGAGACAGAGAGACATCAAGTGATTGCCTCCCATTTGCATCCTGACCAGGGATCGAACCTACAACCTAAGTATGGACCCAGAGATTGAACCCACAACCTTTCGGTGTATGGAATGACGTTCCAACCAACGGAGCCACCTGGCCAGGGCCTCAGTAAACTCACTTTTAATTAAACCTCATTAGCACTTATATATTGATATATGTATACTATGTATATGTAGTTATACAATTAGCACTTTAATATACACATTGCTGTAGAACTTTAAGAACATTAGCCTCCTTACAAGTATCTTGAGGGTGGGAGTTATTTCTTATTCTTACATATGAACAACAGTGAGTATATAATAGGCTCACAATGAAAATTTGACAAAGAAACGTACCATAATAAGGTAATCAAATTTTCCCAGCTAGTTTCTCTGACAACCAGGAATAGAAATACCCAGGTTTCCCAACTCTTTCGCTAGCTGACCTGATGCACTGAATTGAACACACAGAAAATCTATTTTCTGTACTTGGGACATCCTCTTCCACCTTCTTTGGCATATCCCAGGGTATTGCAACATTGTGGTTTTTAACATGCATCATTCACATGTTAACAATACACATGTATTAGATTTTCAGAACTGCGAAGCACTCATTTTAAACAAGCCATTAGTTTATAAGGCAAAGAAGCAAAATCATAGATAACTGTATGTTACAACAAACAATTAAGGGTGAAGAAAGGACTATCGTTTACGAACTGGTATTCTCACTGAGAAGTGTGGGTAACATCACTGTCAGCAGGGTCATTTTTAAAGACAAAGGAGATGTAAGAACGACCTGAATTATTATTTCCTAGGTGCCTTCTAGGTTTACTTTTCTCCTGACACTTTTCAAGTCAAGTGAAATGTTAACAGAATGTTTCTCGATTCCCACCCCGCCCACATGCTTAGTTAGGTGGTCGTCTTTTCCGTCCCACACGGCATTGCCAGAACAGCTACCCTCCCTGAGTATGTCCACCTCCCTTCCCTCGGCTGGGAGCTACTTGGAGGCAGGATCAGCTGCTCATCTATCCCACATAAACGTCTGGTATGAATTTCAATCAACTGGCAAATATTTCTAAATAAATGAAGGAGCGAGTGAATTAAAGAATGATAGGAAGAAAGGCAAGCAGAATGAGATTAGATGCCTTTTTGGCCAAAATAAACTTTTACTATGGGGCATTTAAAAACAGCTACAAATATGGTTAACGGGTAGCTTAAATCAGTAAGTTATAATCTATACAGATTTTGCTGCTGTTAATTAAGTTTAGCAAACTTTATAGGAAAAAAAAAAAAAAAGAATCAGAGACGCTTGAGCCAAATTTGATGTACTCACAGGCACCGAAAGAAAGTAGGACCTGTTATAGAGTTGAAGGAGGGCCTGAGTAAACTAATCAGAAATAAAATATAGTAAATACAATTGTTTTAGAATACTGCAGAGTGAAAACAAAATAAGAATCCAATGTTTCAGACAGCATTTCTTGATGAACAAAATTTCCCACAATTTTTTTTGCCCAAAAACTGTAATAAAAGAGATGCAGAACATGAGAAACCTAATTTATTATACCAGATATTGAAATGCCTTCTATTCAAATCCCTCTAAGGTAGTGCTAATATTATTAATATTAACATTATTGCGACAACCTTAATTATAACATCTTTTTCCATATAAAAACGTAGACAAACAATTCACATAAGATTAAATCAACCGGGATTTACAATTGAGCTAAAGTCATTTTTCTCATGTATATAAGTACATGAAGCCAAAGAAACATTTCATACACTGGATCAAGTCCTGGTTCTCACCTCAAATGCTGAAAAATATAACTGGCCAAATAGTAAACATGTAGAAAAGTTCAGACTTATTTTTATAAATAAGATTATCTTAATAGTATACATAATAAGAAAGCATATTTATGTGATTTCTAGAATTAGAGAAGTTTAGCTGAAAGGAACCAAGGTTTACCTACAGAGGCAGCTGAGGCCCAAAACACATCTATGAGGAAATATGCACATATTTAAAAACCTTAAATCAAATAAATATGTGAATGTGCTGTGATCCCAACGAAACACATTAAAATATTTGTGGGAACTGAAGTTTAAGGTAGTACATTGTGTAACAAGCTACAGGAACGCGCCAGTATCAATACTAAAATTACCTGTTGAACAAAAACATTGTTGAGGTGACTGGCCAGCCTCCGGGCGAAATGCTCTCGCAAGTCACTGAACCGCTGCTGCTGCTGCTTGACTGCCAGGAGCATGTCATGGCCTGAAATCAGAGTATTTCTTGACTGCTTCAGTGGGTAAAAAGATTTCCCCGATGTTTCATGCGTACATTTATCAGAGCATCCGCATTTTAGTTTTGAAGAACCCAAAGTTTTACTGGTTTATTTGTGTGCTTTTATAAAAGAAAGGTAAGGATAAAAATAGTATGCACAGTAGTTCTCAAAGAGTGGCCCTTCCTCAGCATGATCTGGGAAATATTAGAACTGTGGATTCTAAGACATACTGAATGTGGGGGTAGGGCCTGGTAACCTGAACCCTACCTAACAAGCCTTCTGGGTGATTCTGATGCCAAGTCAAGTTTCTGGCCTAGCAAAACCTTATGTTCTCAGATCTAATCAAAGTATCTTTGTGCTAGGTTCTGTGGACTGTACTGAAGAAAAATCACAAGGTTAACTTGGGTCATCGATGGTCAATCAGAAGCAACTGAAATGAAAAATTCTTGGTGCCAATAGAAACATGTTTGGAAATAAGTGAAATTTGTTTGAATAGCTAATAATGTAACCCTAAACCACGTGTCCCATGTATTTCTTGTCAAAAGCATCATGCTAAGTTACAGGCTTAGTCTCAGGTTCTTGATCACATTTTATCTCCAGTGAACACACCTGGTCGAAGAGCTACGTTCATGCACTGCAGAAGGGCATCGGCGGCATTGGTGCAGGCCTCGATGCCTCTAGAAGAAGAGAGATCGCCTTCCTGAAGGGCCTTTATATGACCTTTGGCCAAGTCCATGTGGTTCTGGAAAATATGTAAATGTAACATTTTGACATGCAATTTTGGGAAATTCAAGGTAAGTGCTATTCAATCCTATCACTAGGTCTTTGTAATTATTTTAAATCTTGCTTTCATAAGGAAATTAGAAAATGTTTACAAGTGGGTTTTACGTGTTATATTTTGTTTTTTGTTGCTGTTGATAAGTTATAATCATACTTACCACAAGGAACTCTATCTCAGACAGGAGTTTTACATTATTGGTGTTACTAAGATGAATTAGGTGGTTGCTTTCAGAGATCTGATTCATTTGTTCTTTTACACTTTGGAGCATTTCCTCATAACTGCTGAGTTTAAATTCAATCTGATCCACCTCTTTTAGAGCCTCATCCAACAGCTTCATCAGGATGTTCACTTGCTTTTCAGAGGCCATGATTGACTGGATGTTAGCCTACAAAGTTAAAAACAGAAGTAACACTTCATATTCTTTCAATGTGTAAAAGAAGTATAAAGATGAAATACTGCCAAATCTCTCTGACAGAATAGTAACAAAGATTGATAGGTGTATCTGCACATCCACTTTAGTTTATCCCTTTATGTTTATATTCCACTTTTCTCACAGTATTTCAGGAAGGTACACCTGCCCCTCTGTTGAGGTTAGGGACCAGAACCCAGTATTTATATTTCCACAGACTGCACAAGTGTGGTTCTGCCCAACTGTGTAATGGTATATTCTCATTTCTGTAAACTGAAAGTCATTGGACTATGTCATTTCCAATATTTCTCCCAATTCTACTGGCTATAGGAATTTTCTGTACTTCTTAACATTATGTAAAACCCTAAATAAGAGCATAATCACTTACATAATACCTTAGTCTCAAGAGACTAGCAATGGTATACCGATCTCTGAAGGTTACATGGAACCAATTTGTAACTGTAGTACATTTGTACTAACAGGGTGTGGAAGAGCATATGGCCGTAAGATAGCTCCTTCTATGGTGTTCTTTCTTTTCTTTTTCATTTGCAACTACATTTTTTTCTAGGCAAAGCAGTAACAAACCACCATTCCCTTACCACTGTTTTTTAAATGTTTCTGACTACTGATTCTCAATTTCCGGAAATATGGAAGCTGCCAAATGCAAAATTAAACGGCAAAGCAATATGATGACTGGAAACATACATGCAATATGTATTAGGAAATGTAAACCACCATGCCAAATTAAGAAGGCAGGTAACACAGTATGAGGAAAAACCTTGGACAAGGAATTAAAAGAATATCATTGTATAGCTGATGCTGTCATTTCACACGTGTTATTTTATGTAATATTCATAGTAACTCAACTCTAAGTGCAGGTCAACAGTAAAGTCAAGAGTGCTCAGAAGCACTGATATCTCCTAAGCAGCAGAGCTGGGGCTTGAATTTGTCCAGGACAATTCCACTTTAACAGCCCAAAGCCTCTTCCAGGCTTTATTTCTAGTGAGTCTGTAAACTTGCAAGCTAGGACTAGTCATGTAATCTCTGAGCCTGAGTTCAACCTCGTAACTTTTGTACCTTTTGTGCATAAACTACCAAAATTTTTTAATTCTTAAAATATTCTTTATTCTCCAATGGTTTTTCTTACATGCTTACCTTGTCTAAACAAATAAAAAAAACCCCAACTGATCATATTTTTCACATCAGTATGCCTCCTTCTAACTCTTCATGTTCCAAAGACATACATGTAGATAGACTCAGAAACTGTGCATACAAATTAAAGGATCTATTCCAAAACATTTCAGCAGGAGTCAGACTCCTTTTCCTTGGAATCTACTGTTTCCACCACATTTATTCTGCTCCCTTTCAATAAAAGATTCACTTCAGCCCAATTTTTCTCTTTCTAATTTGTACCTATTTTTTTTTCAAACCACAAAAACGCTATTCTTTTATACTGAACTATTCTGAGGTATTTCAGAGGCTAGAGGAATCGACTCCCAAGTTGATCTGTGGTTGGCTATCTTTTATTTCCATCATTTCATCTCAAGAACCTCTCAAAATCCAGAACCTTAGCCAACTGCCTTCACTGTCCTGACCAATAGGAATGCTTCTTCCATTTGATCAAGAGCAGTGAAAGACTGAAGGCAGCCACTGATGCACTTGTAGAGAAAGACAGCAAGAATCACACGACATGTCAGTAAAGTATGATTATCCCAGTCTTCTCAATCCCCTACACGTCACCACTCACAGATCACAAGACGGCCTTACCCCATCTAGCACCTGCAGCTCTCTGGACAGCTTTTCCGCAAAGGCCTCAGCGTTAGAAATGGCGCACTCACAGCCTTCCATCATGATTTCAATGTCCTGCTCTTCTCGTGCATTTAACTCTTGGTATTCATCGACCGCTTCTTCATCGCCTCCTGTCACACTCTGGTTTTCTCCACTTGGAACCGATTCTTAAAGGGGGTAAAAATTAAAAATAAAGAAGTGAAAAAGCAGGACAGTAACATGGTACCTATAGGCAAGGTCAATTATAAGCACAGGTCACATTTAGTGGCTGAAAACTAGGAAAGAATGATTGAGAATATATGGAAAAAATCCTACTTTTGTAAAAATGCCATATGTTAATATGTTTATTATAATAAAAGCATGCAGTCGAATTCACTGACACGTAAGTGTTAAAGTAGGCTTTAGTCACAATTTCCCAAAACACAATTAAACTAAAAAACAAATACAAAAACAGAAACAAAACACATGAAATAAACCTAAGCTTTTTTTCCTACCTGAGTTGATGTGTTGCTCTAACAAAACAACAATTATGCATTCAGGACACATGAAAACAATCTGCTTTCTTTTTTTCCCCCCAGGTAACATTTTTCTCCTGTTACTTTTGTTCTTTTCATCTTTGTGACATTTTTTTCAGTAACTTTTAATTGAAATGAAAAATATATCTACAATTCACAATTTATTTGAAGCTCTGAAAATATTAACTGAATCTTTCTTTTTTAAAAAAACAATTTCACATGAATTGATAAAATTTCTAAAGATCAGCTACAGAAGCTTTCTCAACAACTCAGAGTAAAAAGAGCAGCGACAACACGGCTGTTTGAAATTACAAAAATTTACACGGGCCTTCATGCTTCCTGACAGAAGAACAAGAGGTCAAATCTGAGGTGCTTTGTAGAGGAATGTTTCAGTTCAATTTTTTGAATATACTCAGCATGTGAGAATTTATATAAAGCTTCAGGTTGAAAGAGGTAAAATGAAAAAAATACTTTTGCCCCCTAAATAAATCTCTAAATAAAATTACAGATTTTCATAAACTTAATGGGACATGATTTAAATCAAAACTTTGGATGCTTTAAATAACCATTATTTCATATGAAAATGAGTATTTACATTCAGTGTGACCTGACATATGTTAATTTGTCCTAGAACAAAACCCAGTAACTTCAAAGTAAGAAACGATTTACTCCTAAGAACTGATAATTAGGCAGATTTAGATAATGTCCCAGAAAGAAAGAAAAAAAAAAAAGGAGGAGACTAAAACTTTTGGCAAGTGCAGATTACAGCATATAAATATAAGTTCTTTTGAGTGACGTCATCAAGCTCCTTGCCCTGGGACTGAGTGCATTTCAGTTCGCTGTGGAAACGTTCCACTGCCAGGTGTGACAGCCCATTAGCCACTAGGGAGTAGGGACTGCCCAAAACATTCAGTGCAGCTCTATACACAGTAGATACGTAAAAGAAGCAAAAAATTTTAAAGTTTATAACTTTAAACTTTAGAAGTTAAACAGCTTCAGAAGAAGTGTTTTCTCTCCCATGAAACAATCCTTTGGAAGTTAATAATTAATAGTAACATTAATGTTACTATTAACAAAATCCATCACTGTATGGATTTTGTAGTAATAAAGCTGTCCCTAAACACAATTTCATAAAATATGTAACCAACAGTACATAACAATGGCAAGTAATAAAAATATACAGAAAGAATAAGAAGAAAAGGTGTTACGCACCTTCTGTAACTCTAGGCAGTTCTGGAGAGTAAAAGGTACGAAAAAAGCAGAGGAAAGTAAGCAAAGAATATTAGCTGGGTAGAAAAGTACACAGGTTTAAATTTTTAAAATACTACCCATATTTCATTTACACTTCATGCTAAATCAAGGTGTAAAAGACAATGGCAAAATTAACTACAAAGCGGAAAGATCCATGAGAAGCCAAATTTCCAGAGTCCATTTTTCTTATTTATTTTCTGATATTTACTAAAAATACAACAAATCTTTCTATTTTCTTTCAGTCTTTTAAGAAACAATACTAACTAGCCCTTGGAGGACAAAACTGGGAAACAGATCACTTCCTGGGGATTATTTTTAGGTCAGTTGTGACTAAGCATTTAGTCTAGTTATTTTCACTCAGGGCCCAAAAACCTTTACCTGGACTAACATACCCTCACAATGGATTAGTCATAAAACATTGTTAAAAAGGACAAAATTGAAGCAATTAGAAAACACACAATATATCAGTTCAAGCTGGCATTTAACTACTCAAGTCAAAGATTTTTTAAAAATCTGGTTACAAAAATGACAAAGGCCAAATAAAAACTTTACTTCAACTGCTAATGAAGTCCTCTTTTAAAAATCATAGTCTGCTGAGAAGCCCCCATTACTGTCATGGACACTCAACTGTGACCAGGAAGAACTACGGAAGTCACCACTGCTAACATTCACAATGAGCACATAAAGGATATGGTGATTGCTTTCTGACATCACCCGGCGCTCAGAGACGTCTATTTTTTTTTAATGGGAATTAACAGCCTTGAGTTTCAAGTCTAGTAAAACATTAAAACAGGTATGTAAACTTTAAGAAAACTACTTTATGAACTCCACTAAACCAAACTAATGGTTATTTGATTTACAGAAAGTAATTTTCAAAATGAGATCCTTAAAGATCTCAGTATTCTTAAAATTGATCTCCATATGGGTTAATATTTATAAAAATGAAAATGTCTATACCTTTGTTTTAGGCCCTGAAAAATTGTCTTTTTTTAAAGCTAGACACGTCAATCTCAATAACAGCAATACTCATTGATTTTGGTAATATTTCTTAATGAGGTAAATATAGGTAGAGGATATATTTTCCCATATTGTTGATTTAATAAATGTATTAAATGTATTAAAGTAAATTTTAGGCAATAAATAACAAATGGAGATACATGATACTTGGAAACAAGACAGCATGCTTTTATATTCACTTAACAGAATGTTCAACCCTGAAACGGTAAAAAAAAAATAAATAAAGGGCACTCAAAAAAATTAAACCGCTATTCAAGGCATGAAAAACTACCTTACATTTTTTGAAGGTTATTTCCTCTACACCCCCCATCACCCAGACCCTGGGCTCTAACGTAGGTGAGGGCAGCCCTGAGGGCTCCTGTACAAGGCCAGCCTCCCTGGGGGAGGAGCGCAGGGCCTGGCAGACGGGACTTGCCTCTGCCAGTTCCAAGCATTAAGCCTGAAACCAGTATCAAGCTCACTAATTTATAACTAACAAGAAAGAATACTAAATTTAAGGAGAGAAAGATCCATGACCAAACAAGGGAATAAGTAAAACAACACAGAGAAGACAGAGGCAAGTGACTAAGAAAATACTTTGAAGCCTCTGAAACTACTGTTTTTATAGGTCAGATTGGTTGAATATAGGCAATTTCAGGTGTTTCCACCTGAAAGAATAGAAGCTTCTATTTTTAAGTGTTAATATACAACTTAGGACAAATCTAAGTTTTTTTTCTAATATATAATTTAGGGCTGAGCCAAGGTTTTTCCTCCATTAAGAAGAGCAACAGCTCTGTTCTTTCAACTGCTTTCTTTGAGGTGAAGAATACAACACAAATTGCATCTACAAAGCATGCAGACCATTTTTTTACCATGTTTATATCTTTACGAAAGAAATTTTAAAAGAATAAAACTTCATGTATTTTCAATAATTAACAATAGAGTTTTTATCTTATAAAACAAAATAATCTTTAGTGACATTCCTGAAGATAGACTGATCAGTTATCTTAGTTAACTTCATGTCTAAGGATTTTATCCTGATAATATAGTAACTGATATTTATTGAGTACTTAATATATGTCTGGCATTGCTCTCATCATGTTCCTATGTTAAGTAATTTAACCCTCACAACGATCCTATGGGATAGATCAGGGGCGTCAAACTCATTTTCACTGGGGGCGACATCAGCTTCACGGTTGCCTTCAAAGGGCTGAAATAATTTTAGGACTGTATAAATGTAGCTACTCCTTAACTGTTAAGGAATTGAAATTACATTTGGCCCTTTGAAGGCAACCCCGAGGCTGGTGTGGCCCCTGGTGAAAATGAGTCTGACACCCTGGGATAGACATTATTATTTTCTCCCTTTCTGAGATAAGGGACGCTGAAACACAGAATAACCAAAGTCACAGAGCTAGGCAGTGACAAAGCCAGTATTTGAACTCAGGCAGCCTCCCTCCAGAGTGGTGTTTGTAACCACTACACCTACCCTCTGCACAAAAATACAATCACAAAGATATTAATCTTGAGTTTTTAAAATTAAGCAAAGATTGGAAAATTTTAAAAAATGATTAAATCAACTATAGCATATCCATGCAATAGAATACCATGGTGTATTAAAAACAATGCTGGGTAAGTATTTAATAACATGGAAAATGTTCAACACATTATATGAAAAAGTATATTAGGAAACAATGTAAATTTCTTTATTTAAATGTGCACAGAGAAAATACTAGAAGAATTCTAGCAAAATGTTATCTCTGAGCATTAAGTTTATATGTGATTTTTATCTATTTAACAATGTACCAATTTTCTATAAGGCACAATGATCACTTTTTCAATAAAAATTATTTTTAAATTCCTTTACAAAAGGGTAATTCAGTGTTTTAATTGCTTTGAATAATGTCAAATTTTATATTCAGTTATAGATACACTTGATTTCACATGTACATTTTTATTCAACTTTACCTTCCAAAAGCTGTGAACTGACATTGACAAAATCAATTTTCTTCCGGAGATAGCGCTGATTCAATTTCCAAATGCATGAAATAAATGCATTCTTTTCAGCAGTGCTACTGGCAACCCATTTATATATTTTTTCAAAATGTAAATCAAATTCAGGATTTTCCTGAAATAAAAACACAAGATACGGTTTTGGATCATATCCCATTTTCATTGTAAAATCTACATTTCAATAAAACAAAAGTAAGCTGAAGCTGTTCTTGAAAAAAACAAATCACCATTAAAAAATCAGCTAAGTGACTCACAGAGAATGGCTCCGAAAATTCAATTTATAGCAAAAATGTTATTTACCTCCCCAAACAAGCTGGATTAAAATCAACAACAAGAACGTACTGTTTTGATCATTTTCTTCCCGTCCCCCTGAAGTGTATGAGTGAAAGTACAGGCTGTCTACTTGACGGCTCTGTGTCTCAGGTTCCTAATCTGTAAAATGACAATGGTCTCTAGTTGTGATGTGGACCTAATTTTTCTTTTTAAATTGCCTACGGGGTTTTAGAGTTACAGCTCTTCTTTGGTAATGCACTATTATTCATAACTGGGATTTGACACTAATTCCTTGATAAAGAATATATCTTGATAATTTTATAGAAAAAAAATATAGTCTATATCCTAGTGTGGTTTTCAAGAACATATCCAATAAAAAGCAGAGACTGCCTCTGTTTTCAATTCTGAAAATAAAGAATGATTAAAGGCATCTCAAAAGTCAAAAGAAAAGTTCAACTGATGTGAAGAAACCGCACTGTGCTCCACGCACGTCTCTTCAGCCACATTACAGCAACAATTTCACGCCAGCCTAATTCACCTTCAAATGTGGAGCTACTTGACTACTACATAAAAAAATGAAAACATATGGACATATTCTTTTCTTCACTTTCAAAGAATTAAAAAATAGACTCAAATGTTCTTAATATTCTACAGAAGGCTAGTAATATATTTAATTAACTTAAAGTGCTATTTAAGAGATCCCTGGCTGGTGTAGCTCAGTGGATTGAGCGCGGGCTGGGAACCAGAGGGTCCCGGTTCGATTCCCAGCCTGGGTTGCGGGCTGGGTCCCCAGTGAGGGCCATGTGAGAGGCAACCATACACTGCTGTTTCTCTCCCTCTCTGTCTTCCTCCCTTCCCCTCTCTCTAAAAATAAATAAAAATAAAAAATCTTAAAAAAAAAAATTTAAAGTGCTATTTAAGAGGGAACAAAATGTGAATAAAGACCTTAAAGGCAAGGGAAGTTATATCAGACTTTTACTGTGAAGACTTGGGGTACTTTATAAATCAGAATTTGGCCTGTATGGGGTACAATCATATATATCATTGTAGCACAGAACTACTAATTTGTTTAATCTATAGCTCAATAAGCAGAATTGAGTGTCAAAACATTAAAAACCTACATTTACAATGAAAAGGTAGTTGCCTTATTACTTACAAAAAATCTAAGAGTATTGGCAACTAATATGAAACTTGATGGGAAATGGTCCCTTCCCTGGGAATATTTCCCATAATGCCATAAACCAAGCTGAGTGCTCCAGTGGCAACACTCACACAAATCAATGTGTGATACTAAATGGCTAATGTTAGGCTGTGTATAAAAATTTTATGTTTGATATCCATATATAGCGTACACACATCAGGGTGCCTACATAAAATGAAAAAAAATCCATTAAGCAAGTCAGCAATGAGGCATCATCTGTGAGAAAGCATTCAAATAAGCATTCAGCCAAGTTAGCGAATTATGCAATGCAATGGGGTTATGAAGTGCAAAACTATTGAAGGAAAAAGGTTTTAAATAAAGGTGTGTTTCTAAAAAGCCCTTAAAGTATTTTCTCTTAAACAAAAACCTAACAAAAAAGTCTCTACTCTCGATCCTTCCCCATGGTAACAGAAATTATTTGTTAAATAATTTATTAAAGATTTTTTAAAATCCCATTTTAATTTGCTTTCCAAATACATACACATGCATACACTGAAAGCATGTACCAAATACTGGTTCCACATTTTTCTAAAAACTGGGTGCTCCTAGGGATAAAAGCAAAGGCCCAGTTTGCTTAAAATACCATATTTTTCAGATTGTAAGACGCAGCAGACCATAAGATGCACCAAGGTTTTAGAGGAGGAAAATAGGGAAAAAAATTTTGAAGCAAAAAATGTGGGAAAATAGCCCTGGCTGGTGTAGCTCAGTGGATTGAGCATGAGCTGTGAACCAGAGGGTTGCTAGTTCGATTCCCAGTCAGGGCACATGCCTAGGTTGTGGGCGAGGTCCCTAGTATGGGGCATGCGAGAGGGAATCACACACTGAGAGTTCTTTCTTCTTTCTCCTTCTCTTCCCCTCTCTCTAAAAATAAATAAATAAAATCTTAAAAAAAGAAAAAGAAATATTAAAAAAATGTGGTAAAATATTTAATAATATAATATTTCAGCAATGTAAATATAAATAAACCCAGGTAAGCTACATTCTGACTATAAGACGCACCCCCATTTCCCCCCCAAATTTGGGGGCGGGATGTGCATTTCATAGTCTGAAAAACATGGTATTTAAAGAAAAAGCATTCTCTATATCTGAAAGAAATCTGAATTCTATAGATACTCAGGGCTCTCCTAAAGCTGTTTTTGCTTCATTTAAAAATTCTGTCAACAAAAGCAGAAAGCAAGCAAAACATAACCAGAGACATTGAAATTAAGAACAGTCTAACAATAGCCAGGGGGGAGGGGGGAGGGAACAATGGGGAGAAGCGTTTTCAGGAATCACTGTAAAGGACACAGAGACAGAACTAAGGGGGAGAAGGGAGGCTGGGGTTGGAGGGGAAGGGAGGAGGGGAGGGGAGAGGATGCAAATAACTGTAATTGAACAACAATAAAGTAATTATTTATTAAAAAAAAATAAAAAAAATTAAAAGGAGAGAGTTGGTGGAACAAAAAAAAAAAAAAAAAAAAAAAATTCTGCACCTGACTCAGCTGTCTGTCATTTTGTCCAGCTTTCAGTTCCTCACAGGTCTGCACCAAAGTCAAAGTAAAACCAGAACCTTATGTTATCAGATTGCTCTACAAAGGTGGTTTGTACTTCTTTGTGCCTTTTTAATAAATGTACCAGACTTGAAATCAAAAGGCACCTTAATATAAGCCTTGCAATTGGCCTCATCAACAGTATTGGGGGCCGTGGTTCCAAGCACTCCCTGGAGCTCTGGAGGTGCCTTTGGGCTGTGGAGGAAGATGAGGGATGGGCTTAGAGAGGATGAGGAGGGGAGAGCACCTCATTTAAATGGAGGAGCTCGACTTAATTTCTTTGAAAAAGGTATTGCTGTGAGAAGCGTCGAATTGTCAGGAATCCTTCAACATGATTATCATTTTATTCAACTTTCTTGGAGTTTGAATATGGCTAAAATGAAAGGTGTAAGATTTATATCCTTATAGCTTATTCTTTAAATTCATTAAAATAAGGTGTGTAAGTCACTATCATTTCCTTTACTTGCGACGCAGCCATCAGACCACAGCCTCAAAAGGCCAGCTTGGCTGCCTCAGCTGGTGAATCAATGTTAATTCGTGAGGACTAAGAAAGACTCCCTTTGTTTATATTATATGTGATTTTAAGCTAGGTTTGACTGGAACAGTGATTTTTTAAAAACCACTCACAACATACCACTTTAAAATATGTACTAATTTATGGATTTTATACTAGGTATACCTGACAGAAATGTATACAGTCAAGATTATTTTGCTCTAGGGAACTCGGCCTGTATCACGGAGGGAGAGCAAGGCCGTTCCTTGGAGGCTGGCGCTGCCACCAAAGGGAATTGGAGCCTGTTTGTAGCCGAGTCCGAGGCCTTTCCCAGCCCATACCAGAAGTATCGGAAACAGCTTGCAGTCAGCGAATCCCTGGCCGAGTGCGGCCTGGGACACCGAACAGGGAAACCGGGGACC
>PVJI01006208.1:0-88619 GCA_004026765.1 Micronycteris hirsuta | reverse complement strand
GGTAAAAAACTTAAAACGGACACATTGTACCGTGTGTGGAGTTTCCGGACTGGTGCGCAGGAGGTCAAGGACGTCAAGAGCTGAACGTGGTAGCGTCCACTTTCACTCTTCAACTGGTGGCCCAGATTAAGTTCATTCCCTCTGCTCCCTGAGCAAGACCATCCGAGACATCATGGACAGTAGGTCTGATCGACTCCAGGATTTTCTTACAGGCTTACTTTGTTCTAAAACAACTTCTCACAAAGAATTTCTAGTTTTAAAAATAAGCAATTTGGGCAGTAACTGATTTCATAGATTCCAGCACTCCCAGTGCACAGATTCACATCACAGACACTCAAAGGCGTGGCTCGAGGCCAGCAGACCCCAGTGTTGGCCACTGACTTAACCCCTTCCTCACCCATGTTCTCAACTCCTTGTACTGGGAACACAGGCCTCGCTCTACTGAAAGTGAACTTGACTGGAGTGGCTCTCCCCCACTCGCTCTGCTTGAGAGCTAAATCCAGAAGGGTAGGCTGGTCAGGGGAAGCGGTGCACCCAGAGCTCTGGGCAGAAAGGACCCACCAGTGGGCACGCTCTAGATTCTAGAAAAAGGCACACTCTCCTTGGACTGCAGTTTCAAAAGGACTCCCCTGAAGCTCACCAGCGACGCCTTCTCAACAATGAGATGCTGTCACTCGGTTTTATGACGAGAGACAGGAGACGTCTTCAGACCTACCCATACAATGCCATTTTCAGTTTATAGGGCACAGTAAAACTATTTTTCTTTCCTTCCCTTGATTGACCTTCATTAAGAACAAATCTTACTTCTTCCGTTTCACAGAAAGAAGGTAACAGAACAATACACCAGTCTGCCCGGTGCGGTGCAGACAGGCCGCCAGTGCTCCCTGCAGACCTCTAGCCTCAGACTAGGAGAGGCTCCTAGAGATTCGCGAACTGTATTCTGCCCACAGCGTGTCTTTATTTAGTACCTGAAAAGCTTAAACCACAGAAATGGTTCTGTCAGCTGTGCAAGGAATCGGACGCGGAGAGCGCACGACCCGGCTCCGCGTCCTGCCCGCAGCGCTGCCGAGCTGTGTGTTCAGCTTTTATGTCAGGCTAAGCCGCATCCACCCCAGCGTTCTGGGCACTTCCTTTTTCTAACCTATAAGACTGCCAAGTATTCAAACAGTCCCTACTCATACTTACCAAGGCCATTTGTAATCCTCTCTATGAGTAATCAGATTCTATGATTAAAGAGAATACAGTTTATAGCAGCGCTTGAACATTAGCTTCTCAGTAAGCATAAATACTAATAAACATCTAAAAACACGAGGAAGTTTAAAAAAAAAAGATCCAAGAGGAAGAAAAGAGACAATATGATAAGAAGATATTATTCAAACCAGTATTACTTCAGGAAGAAAGAAGGGGGCGTGTGTGAGAGAGTGTTCAAGGACGAGCGGATGAGGCACAGATAAAGACCAAACAAAAGGGCCAGGAGAGAGGGGAAAAGCAAGGGCAGAGGTGAGGGAGGGGAGACTATCCTGGGGGTCTCCAGGGACGGTGTCCAGTGAGCCAGCGGGGCATCCGCACCGGCCTTGGGTCTGTGGATGTGGACATGCATGGCTGACGTACACACACCCAAGTGAAGTTCTTTTAGCAAAACGATGGTCACCACACTCATCGTTTCTCCTGGCTTACCAGAGAACTTTATAGAAGGCAAAGAGTGATTTACCCATTAGTCTCAAACTCCCAAAGCAGTGAGACAAAGGCAATTGTGTGGAGGCTGTTCTGGGAAATTTTCAAACATGGGTCCTTGCAAATTCTGTCTGCACTACTTGGGAATGCGCCGATCAGAGGCTGTCTCCGTCTTCGTGCTGTGGTATCCGCACACACGCGCCCCGCGGGCCGCTCCCGGCCTGGGTCTCAGCACAACTTGCTAGCTGATGAGAAACTTGAGGTCATCTTGCAATAACTTCTGAAATCACATGCTGTTTTGAAAACTCTCACACACTCTTCCCCGTCCCTTCTCTGAAGAGGCATATGGACCAAGTTGCCAGGCAAGGAAGATGAAATCTTGCTTTCACCTTCTGTGTCTGGGCTGGGTTGGCTGTTTATAGCTGACTCACTGCTTCCACAAGTCTATTTACCAGGACTTGATTATTACACACACTTGAATCTACTGCATGACTTGTTGCTGAAACTTCAAGGGGAGGCTGTTCACTGTAATTTTTAGGAGATGAAAAAACAGCCTTTTTTTTTTTTTTCGCCCGGCTGGTGTAGCTCAGTGGATTGAGCGTGGGCTGGGAACCGGAGGGTCCCGGTTCGGTTCCCAGTCGGGGCGCATGCCTGGGTTGCGGGCCGGGTCCCTGATGGGGGCCATGTGAGAGGCAACCATACATTGCTCTTTCTCCCTCCCTTCTCCTCTCTCTGAAAATAAATAAATAAATAAATAAAATCTTAAAAAAAAAAAAACCAAAAAAAAACCCAGCCTTTTTTAAAAAAGATTTTATTATTTTTTTAGAGAGAGGGGAAGAGAGGGAGAAAGAGAGGGAGAGAAACAGCAATGTATGGTTGTCTCTCACACAGCCCTCACTGGGGACCTGGCCTGCAACCCAGGCATGTGCCCTGACTGGGAATCGAACCGGGACCCTGTGGTTCCCAGCCCGCGCTCAATCCACTGAGCTACACCAGCCAGGCCAAAAAAAAAACAACCCCAGCCTTAAATAGCAAAATGTATTTCAGATTTTAACCACCATTATGCAGTTTTCTGGGTTACATTTTAAAAAGTGTTTTAGCAAGGATGTACACATTTAGAAAGGATAAAAGTTAACAGCTTCTTTTTTTGAGGCTTTAATGACATCTGAAAAAAAATATTAAGCCCTGGCTGGCCAGCTCAGTTTGTTGGAGCATCATCCCGACACACCAAGATCGCAGGTTCGATCCCAGGCACGGGCATGTACAGGAAGCAACAATGAGTGCTCAAAAAAGTGGGACAACAAATCATCATTTCTCTTTCTCTCTCCCTTCCTCTCTGTCTCTGTAGAATCAATTAAAAAAAAACCAAACAAACAAAAAACAAAAAAAAAACTTGTTTGCCCCGGCCAAGTAGCTCAGTTGATTAGAGCGTGGTCCTGATACACCCAGGTTAGGATTTTGATCCCCAGTCAGGGCCCATATAAGAATTAACCAATGAATGCATCAATTAAGTGATACAACAAACCCATGTTTCTTTCTTGAATCAATAAATTAAAGATTTTTTTAAAATGGAAAAAATAGCCTGTTAACAGGCCACCCATAGATGAAGGGAAGTAAGGCAGCAGCTGGCTGGGGCCTCCTTGCTCCATCGGCAGGGCCAGGCTGCAATCTCGCACAGGCTCTGCTCAGCATGGCCTTTGGAGAAGACTCAGAGAGCCTCCAGACTCCACCTTTTCAAGGCTGTGCAAGGGACCAGGGTGGCCTCGGTCCTCCTCCCAGGAGGTTGTGGGCAGCTCCTGGGGGCCGACCCTGCTCTCTGGGAATCTCTGCAGTTGGCCTCTTCCCACAGACCCTTGCTGACTTCCTGGGCTGCCTTCAGTCCTAACCAGAGCCAACTCTAAGGATCAGGGTCTAGGCTGAGAGTTCTGATAGCACAGAAACATGCGAACAAGGATGAAGCATACCCAAACCAACCGCACGAAGAAACCTCACTGAGAGTGTCTGAGGCCCTGGTTCGTGCATTTCAGAGGAAGAAGGGGTTCTAACTGAGAAACAATTTTCCTTTCTGGTTTAACCCAATAATGGCTTTGGTACACTTCAGTTTTTTTATAAGGTGAAATAA
Source organism: Micronycteris hirsuta (assembly GCA_004026765.1). NCBI lineage: Eukaryota > Metazoa > Chordata > Mammalia > Chiroptera > Phyllostomidae > Micronycteris > Micronycteris hirsuta. The sequence goes on along the minus strand of PVJI01006208.1, from coordinate 84,823 downwards.
GTATAAAGATTCTTGTGCATTAACTTTTAAAAATGCTACTGATCTGTTTTTCTTTTTAAATAACTATACTTTAAAAAGTTAAAATCAGAGACTTTTAAATAAAGAGCCTCCACCTCCTAAGACAGTTAACGTCACAACTTCCAGAGGGCCTTTCCCGCTCCCCACCATGTGTTCGTATCAGTTATATACATTGTTTTGTATAAAGTACTGGTCTACAGAATGTTTTCCAAGTATATATACTCTTTATTGCATTCCTTCATTTGCATTAAACAATATAATATTTATATTTTTCAATATAGTTTTGGACAAAACACAAAGACATTAACCTCACTGAATAGGAGACATAAGTTAATACAATGTGCCGCTTTCACGGGAAGAGAAAAGAGGCAAGAAGATCTAAACCGGACAAGGAAATCCAGGGTACTGGTCACTGGGAATCACAGAATTTCACAACAGAGCCCACTTTTTGAAAAGCCACAGAAGCAGCTGGCGAGGAAAAGCTGAAACAAAGTCGACACGACATACAGGTCCACCAAAGATACGCAGGTAGCAGCATCTGGAGATGATGTGCCTTCTACCACAGGGACAGGTGACAGAGCTACACTCAGTGCCTCCCGGGGGGCACCAAGCACATTCCGATGGCTTCCGATGGCTTGTCCTCACATTTTAGGCAGCAATGGGGACAAAGTGGCATGCTCTATAGGTCTCACCAAATATGATGCCCTATTAAAATTCCTTCTAACTCAGTTATAAGACAAACCCTTTGGAAGAAGCGTGTAGAGGGTAAAGGAAATGTGTTACATGGATTGGAATGGCCAGTTAGGACTGAGGGGAGAGTGCTAGAAAGTGGTTTACTTTTTTTTTTTTAAGAAGCTGGGTAGTACGGATAATTTAAAATGAAGAATACATTCTAAGTAAGTCATTAGCTTTAGGAAAAAAGAAAACTGGTAATGCTAGTAAGCCTTTAATATACTAAGGAACTGACCCATTTAGAGTTGGACACTAATTAGTAGAGAGGTTTATTAATTACTTTCTTTAACAACTCCTTTCTTTTTAGGGGTGTACGCTTTTCCCATACATCTTTCACAAGTTTTTAACAACAACTACCGGGTAGAAATGACTAACATACCTCTTACCACAGAGGAAGTTACTTATGTTAAGGGGGTGCCAGAGCCAACACAGTAATAATCTGACTTCGATTGAGAAAGATCTCCTGATTGCAACTTGGAAACATCTCTGAAAATAATTGAGAGCAGCATCTTAGAAATCCAAAGGCCTGTTTTTTCAGGCAAAGATAACAACCAGCTTTATGGGAGAACTTTAACCAAATACCTGATTGCCTTTAGTGTTAGCACAGGGAAGCTGTAAGATAATCCCTTTGAGCCCTTTCACTGGTCCTGGTTTACCTGTCCACAGGCTTCCTTCTGATGGGCCAACTGTTGTCCTGCAAAATCATTACACTTATTGAGAGTTTTTGGGTGGTGGGGGTAGTAGGGAGCTTTGAATGTGTAGTGTTCACAAGTACAGTATATTTCCCACACTTAAAGACTGAGGAAGAAGGAATCAGCTTGCACGGAAAGGTAAGCAGAGCATTCTAAAGCAAGTTTGTACCTTTCACAAAGTGGCAGAATATCTCGGTAAGTACAAGGAAGGGATTTTATTGCACTAATCATGCGGAGCGAGCATGTGTTGAAGGTAGGGGACATTTCACTTCGTTCAGGATCTCGAGTAAATCCAGTGATGATCCCAGGCCTCTTTACATTGGTCACTTCCCTTGGTCACTGTGTGTTTGCAAAGAGTTCGTTTTCAAAGTCAAGGGGGCTACTGAAAAAGAAATACCCAAAACACAACAGATGAGGGTCTGCAAAAAGCCATTCATCACAAAATCACTACGAGCTTCTTAATGGCTTTTCTAAGTTTTCTCACTATGCATCTGTTGTTAGATGAGCAAGCAAGTCACGAAAGAAAATGGCCACAGCTCCATGCATCTAAAAGCAGGTTGTGACAAATATGTACCATTGAGTTTTTTCCTGCATTGTGACAAGGGAGTTTTGGGAAGCAGGACAGGGAGAGCAACCCAACAGTACAACCAATTTCCTTGCTTGGTCTCTCAGACCTACAACACAGTGAAAAATTCTATAAATGAAAATAAAGTTGTCCAAGAAAGGCTGAGATTTTACATTTATAAGCACTACAGAGTAATGCTTAGAAAGGCACTGGGATTTAAGAGAGTGGTGAGTTTGGGTGACAGTCTTAAGTGCTGTACATACTTACGCTCCTTCTTCTCTTAAGAGAGCCAAGAATTTCCTCACACGGTATTCAGGATCCATCTAAATACATCAGAAGAAATAAAGACGATGGGTTAATGGTGCCTTCTAATAACTGCACTTACTCATGCCAAGGAAATGCCGAGCTTCATACTTTCCTCCGTGCTTTTTTGCTGAGTCACAGAATGGTGTTACCTGTTCCTTGACCAGTATTGTGATACACAGGAAAGCAGGTTGCGTCATTCAAGAGAAGTGAATGGGATTTCCTATTATGGAGAATTGCTATATGTGAGGTGCCGAATGACCCAGCAGGTCATTCCCAGGCACCTCAGCGCATGCTCCCTTAGCTGGCACTGCGTGAAGAGGCAGCGTGCCTGCGAGGACTGGTGTGTGACAGGATGGAGACCAGATGGTGGCCATTCATGGGGGATCAAATGGCAAGCAATCCACAGGACTCATCTAAGGCATAAAAGTGAGACCAAACTTGATGAATTGATGTTGATTAAACAACTAAAAAAATAGCTTGTGATCTTTATGATCAATAATCTAGCTTTTCTTAGCCTTGGTCTCCCTTCCATAGCTGCTTCTTCACAGTTAACGAAAATCAATGTGCTGAAACTAAAAAAATGAAGCGTGGGGCTCACTCCTCCAATGCAACCTCTGGATAATCGGGTCTCTGCAGACGAGAACAGCGCTGTGAGCCTAAGGAAGGATGGAGGCGCTCCGGTTCAGGTCGTCATGAGTCATTGTCAATTTTCACCTTAAATCCGTATTTATACTAGTTTGCTTATACTTTATTTTCATTGGTCCACTCACCAGAGATGTGAAAGTATCTAAAAAATTGTCATTTGAAACATCTTTAATTCCTTAAGATGAGTTTTTATTGTAAGAAACACACCTAACTTTAAAAAATGTTCCTGGGCAGGAGTCTGTTTCCCAAGAGGGAACTCCCTGCCCTCCGGGAGCAGCTTTCAGATGCTCCGCGCAGCTGTGGGTGAACGTGCAACTGGATTCCCCTCTAACCACTTTTTTTTGTTGTTTAAAGATCTCTTCTATCGCAGAAAAACATCGAGCAGAAGTTTCAAATGTATCAAAGTTAAGAGGTCAGACTACAAAGGACTAAGAAAAAGTGTGAATAGCTAACAAAAGAAACATTTTTCTTCTTTGGGAATAGAATTACATATGAATCAATTGTCAACTTCTTTAAAAAAAAATGGAACTGGCTGGAGCTCAGTTGTAGTCAGTACTTGCAGGTCTTTGCCCATTAAATATATTTAATATGTGTGAGCAACGACTTACTGACTTGCCTGTAGCAATGGAATTAAAAGTCAAGAGAAAGGGAGGAAAAAAGTAATCTAGATAAATGACTTTATTCCCTCAGGTGACATCCAGTCAGAGCAGATCCTCAGCACTGTGCAAGTTTTAACAGAATTGTGTACGGCGAACAGAGAGGCAGCATGACTTATACTCTGCTAAACTACGTGCCTCTTCACTTAGGCTCGGGCTCTCTGAGGCAGATCTAAAGAGAATTCACTCAGCTGCACGAAATCCATTTGACATGAAGGGGTTCAAGCTCAGAGGCCTATGAAGTGTCAGCCGCTGAAGATTAGGCCCGCCTGCCCCGCTTTCCCTGTCCACCTCACACACATAAGCGGCATTACCTTGATCACTGACCTGCAGGCATGAAAGGAAGAGGATGGGGTAGGGATTCAGGAGAAAAACCCACATAGTTTCTTCTATGCAATTACTGAGAAAAAAAAAAGTGTGCTGTAACTAAAAAAATGAGGAGTTGAGCTGCCTATCTGACAGGTTTATCTTCTCCAAGGAAAGGGCCAATACATCTGTACAGGCACCTTTACCAAGAAAAACCCTACGCAAAGTGATTAGTCTGTAACTTGAATTCCAAGTTACAAAATGGGAAATTCTGTAATGGGAAATAAATAAACTGCCTTAAAAACAGTCCAGCCTGGCTGGTGTAGCTCAGTGGATTGAGCGCGGGCTGGGAACCAGAGGGTCCCGGTTTGATTCCCAGTCGGGGCACATGCCTGGGTTGCGGGCCAGGTCCCCAGTGAGGGCCATGTGAGAGGCAACCATACATTGCTCTTTCTCTCTCCCTTCTCCTCTCTCTGAAAATGAATAAAATAAAATCTTTAAAAAAACAAAAACAAAAACAAAACAAAAAACAGTCCAGCTGAAAGTTCAATAGATTGAACTTCAGGTTCCCAAAAACCACAATCTTATTTTAAAATACATTCACCAGCAAAGATGAAAAAGCATTCACTTTGTGTTTGCAATTGTTAGTGGTCAAGAGCCTATCCTGGGGGTAACAAACATTGCCTCTGCCACCCACTGCTCCCAGTGATCAATGGCAGGACTGTGCCATGATACAGACGCTCAGAAGGCAGCCTAGGACGCGGGAGAGACTCACTCAATGAAAGTTTACAGAGCACCCTACTCTGTGTCTGGTGGTTTCGGAGACTGTGGATTCAACAGGGAGTGTCAGCCAAGGTCGCTGAACTCAGAGAGCTTAGCGAGGACACATTTATTATCTAACTGGATAAGCAAAAGGAGACCAGGATGGGCACATGGAGGGGTGGAGTTACCAACGAGGAAAGGTAAGTTGCCAGCAGACTTGAGAAAGTCCCAAAGTAGCTTCATGTGTCTTTGCCCAGGCAGCAGCCTGGGCTCAGTTTTCTGTGGGCGCTGAACCTACAGCAGCTGGCGTGAAATTTCTAGGGGCCCGGGCCAGGGGAACATACACAGAGCTCAAGTCTCATCTGCTCAACTCGATTACTTTGTCCCCTAAAACAGTCTCCCAGGCCCCTTTTGGTGTATGTGTGGTAGCTTCCTGACCTCTGATGGTAACGTCACCCCCTTCCATCAACCGGCTGGGACCTCGGACAGCTCACTGACAACCTGTGGGACATGCTACCCTCGCTGCTAAAATGAGGAGTAGTGGAACAATTGCTTTTTGAAGTCCTTTCTAGTTCTATGATCGGCGACTCCCACAGTTAAAACTTAAAAATAACTCTATAATCTTTCTTCTATTTTTGAATTTTCAGTAGGAAAGAAAAGTACCGATAAATTACTGTTTGATCTCAGGCTACTAATACCAACTTCAGTTCTGAAATAATATAAGACATTTATAACAAATTAGAACTTCTGTAAAAGGAAATATAAAACCTGTAGGCAGTACGTGAAGCTTCTCTGTCTGAGTCACACAGAGAAGGAAGCCACTCACCTGTAGGGACATCTCGATCAACATTAGCAGTTTCTTGATTCCTATCCAGACCTGCTTCCCTTTGACTTGCTGTGCAATTGTGGTACGTTCCTTATCCTTGAAATTGCCCAAAAGCTACAAAAACAACAAAATTAATGAAAGCACTGTTACAGTAAGTGAATCAACAACATTAGTTAATTTTCACACTTATCCTTAAAAGAACAATGACAAGGACAAGTGGACTGGTTCAAGGTGACAGGATTCTCTTCTATTTTAATTTTTTTTCTCTCCTATTTTAAAATCTAACCTGACCTTCCTAAACTCATTAAGTGTAGTTATGAAAGTGAAAATTGGTACTCTAAATTCTGCTTTCCTATAGGCCTCCATTATAATTTAGAGGTATATTTGCTGCGGGGCAAAATAGCTCCAATCCATAATAAATATCAGTTAAAATTTTTAACATTCCTTTCTAGGAACAAACCTGTATGCGTCAGAGCAGGCTAAATGTAATTCTCTTCCTCAACTCTGTCACAAGAGCAGGTAACCTGCAGACATTTATCATATAAATAATTTCCATTTTGTTGGGAGTAGCCCCAGTTTCATGGGTCTTGAGGATTTTAAGAAGACTTCGCCACCATTGAAGAAGTCACTAGATAAAATTTTCTAACAGATCTTATCAAATTAGTTGTACATACTGATATCAATCAAAAGTTTAATGAAGAATTAATTTTTTTTAAATGAAAGACTTTGTTATCCTCAAAAGTATTAAAGAAAACATTTCTGTATTATAAACTTGTTCATGAAGCAGTTCCTTTTACTTCTGTAACTTTTTTGAAGTTCCTAAAGGTTTTAATCATTGTTCCAACTTATTAAATAAATACAAGGGGAGGGGCTGGAAGCTACTACAAATAACTGATTTTTCTACACTGATCACATTACCTCCCCCGCCACCATCCCACGTTTGTGGTCCACGTCGTCTGTGTGCGTCGCTCACGCTGGGCACAGAGTCACCCATTCCTGGCAGCCTGTATGCTGCCCAGGCTGAGGAGTGGGAAATACTCTCACTGATAGTCATCTCTCCTTCCTCTCATTCCTAAAGCACCTGCAGCTACAGCCCAGGTCCCATATTCTAGGTTAACATAGAAACTAAACACCAGGTGTGATGTCTGGCACCCCTTTGCATTATTTCCATCCTCAAGTCTTTTCTATAAACAGTGAGCAAGCCATTGACTCATCCTCACCTCCAAAGCTTCCAGCAGCTGCTCTCCAGTGGCGATGTTGGGCACGTGGATGGTGGTGCTGAAAGCGGTGAGCATTTCCATCTCCTGGAGGACGTCTTTGCGGCTAGTGGTCCCAATGATGAGAAGCTTGCGGCCCTGATCACGGAGAGAAAACATGTGAAAATGCACAGGAGAAAGCTGATTAGAACACTTGATAGGGCAGGCCTGAACAATATCCATTTATTTAATCGCAGAAACGTAAATGATTAGGCAAGAGAGAAAAAAAATTCAGAACTGTCCTCCTGAAATCAAAAGAGAAGAATCAACAACATGGTTCAGAAGGAGCAACACTTGTTCAGAACATGATTTAGAAAGAGGCAGCAGCTCTTTCTTCTCACTCACGTTTATAAAATAAAGGCTTAGCAAATCAGGGAGACACACAAGCCAAGACCCTTCAGTACATGTTTGTAATTCATTTTCACTGTTAACATGGTATATGTATCATGGGAACTGGGAAAATGAAATGAATGAATGAAAAGCCGGTGTTCACCCACTTGGCAAAGCTGTTACGATTTTTAGAAGGAACAGGGTAATAATAACATTTTACATGTTCCATAACACTTAACTATGAAAGGCATGGTGTTAAGTGCTTTATGTAATTGTCTTATTTAATATTTTTCAATTTAATTTTTATCTTCTATCCCAAAATATACCAAACGATGTTTGAAAACGATACGAGGTTTATGCCACCATTCCTGACCATCTCTATCCAGAGGCAATTCTCTTAACTTTCCTCCTGGTACCTCCTTCCTTGTCTTTAAATAACAAGGTTACACTACTATTTTAAGATTTTTGTTTTCAGCTTTAAAAGTTATTTATTAACTTCCTATTATGGAAGACGGTTATTTAATATTAATTTTGTACTTACTCTTCCCCCACCCCAATATATCCTTCTCATCCTTCTAATATAGTTATTTGAGTTTTTGGTTAAATCTATATTCAATATTTATTATGATTATATAAATGTGATTTACAACTAAGCCATGTCGTTTACTATTAATTTCCTTTCTTGGAAGACATTCTGTTTATATTAGTTAATAACTGCCATTTCCCCCCTTTGCTTAGTTTACCAGCACCTATCACGAGTACCCTTTCAGTACGTTCAGACATGACAGGGAATTCAAGACGGTCCCCTCCTGAAGCTCTCTGCTCCCGGAGCTCAGTCTGAACTGACTGCTCTCCAGGCCTGTTCTAAACAGCTGCGGTTCTGGAACTTTCCTCTCTTTTCTGTTATAATCCTGTTTCCTAACCTTCCTTTTTCTTCATTAATTCTCTTTCTGTGGTGCATCTACTTCGAAGGCTTCCTCAGAAATTTGATATAACAGAGGTAAAAATTCAAACATTTCCTTGAATGCCTGGAAATGCCTTTATTCTACCCTTACTACGTATACACTGTTTATACTTGATAGTGTGGCCAGGGGTGGGGAGCCTGGCTGGAGAGCCTTTTCCCTCAGAATTTTGAAGGTACTACTCCATTGTCTTAATTTTCAGTGTTATTGGCTGGAAGACTGATGCCATTCTGATTTTCTCTTTGTTTCTGATTTATTTTTTTTAAATATATATATTTTTAAGACTTTATTTTTATTTTTTTTAGAGAGAGGGGAAGGGAGGGAGACAGAGAGGGAGAGAAACAGCAATGTATGGTTGCCTCTCACATGGCCCTCACTGGGGACCTGGCCCGCAACCCAGGCATGTGCCCTGACTGGGAATCAAACCAGCGACCCTTTGGTTCCCAGCCCGCGCTCAATCCACTGAGCTACACCAGCCAGGGCTAAATATAATTTTTAAGGGAACTTTTTTTTATCCCCAGATTCTGTAATTTCAAAATTATGCATCTTGAGACAAGTCTTTCTTTACTCATTCTGCTGGCATTAGATGGGTCCTTTCTAAACTGGAGACGCCAACCATTCAGTTATAAGAAATTTATTTCCTTCCATTCATTTGCTTTCCCCTGTGATCTGCCCCCCTCCCTGGCCCCAGAACCTCCATTAGTTGGATACTGGTCTACTTGAAATCTTCTAATTTTCTTTCTTTCCTTTTTTTTTTGTTCTTGTTTTTTATTTCTTTCTTTAATACTTTTTAGGTTAGAATCAGCTTTATCTTCCAACCCTTAAATTAATCTCTTTCTATCATATTTTTTATTTCTAAGAGCTCTTTATTACTTCTTGAATCTTTTTTATTTCATCCTATTATATTTCATGGATACAATACCTAATTTTAGATCTCTGTGAATACTAGAGATTTTAAAAATGCTTTCTTCTGTTCTCTTTGTCTGTTTCTCTGAGTTTGTTTTTTCCTATTTGTTCATTGGAGGCTTACCTTAAGAGTGTCTTTATTTGATGATTAATTATATTTAAGAGTTAAACTAATAAGTGGGAGCTCTGAGTCTGAGGGCTTCACTACAGGATAAGGATGATCAGATAAGACTTGGCTGATTATTGGGGGTTCCTCAAAGGTCAGGATGCATAAATTTTTTCCCAGAGAAGAATCTTCCAACCCCCTGCCCGAGGACTATGAAGCCTAGTTTCCAGCATACTGGAAGTAGATGGGGGGGAGGGGTCTGAGTGGCTCACCGTCCAACACGGAGACTTTCATTTGCTCCTTTTTGCAATCTCTCATTTAATGTTCATTATAATCCCGAGAATTAAATATTAGCATTATCTCTATTTTACTGATGAAGTTTTGTCTCACAGAAATAAGTAATTTTTTCAAGGTCAACTAATAAAAGACGGAGCCTGGAATGGAAACCAGATCCAGAATCCAAAATGGTATGGTGCCTTTCTTCATGAAGAAAAACACATTTAAAAAAATATTTACTTGGAAAATAGAAGAGGAATAAATCTTAAACTCATGTCACTAAATTTATACACACTCATTCCATAGATAAGCCTTTAATACAATCATTAAATCTATTCACAGATCTTAGAAATTCAGGATGTTAAAATAAATGTGGAAATAATTATATAGAAATTAAAACAAATGTAGGAAAATGTAGGAAAAGATGCCAAAACAATTTCAATTTGGGTTTTGTAAACATCATACTACTACTGTCAACAAGGCTTGCAAGCCAGTCTCAGTCCTTCTCATTGCTTTTGTCCGTCATACCGTGCCAAGGGCGGATAACGCGCCAACAAAGACATGTCAAAGAAGCAAAGTTGAGACCTTCTGGTATAATTAATGATTGGCATATCAGGTGACTGTGCAAAGTCTATGGGATAGATGTATACCTGTGATGCATACAAATGGAAGGGAAATCATTGTTACAAGTGAAGACATCAAATAGCTACAAATCAAACCATCATCAACGTAGCTTTACTAAGCTCCTAGATCAACGGTGTCAAACTCATTTTCACCGGGGGCCACATCAGCCTCACGGTTGCCTTCAGAGGGACGAGTGTAATTTTAGGACTCTATAAATGTAACTACTCCTTAACAGTTAAGGGAGCGCTCAGCGCTGTCGCCGGGTAGAAACAAGGTGCCGGGCCGGATAAAACAAGGTAGAGGGCAGGATTCGGCCTGCGGGCCTGTGTTCGCCACCTGTGTCCTAGATGAATATGGAACAGACCTGTATCTATGGACAGATGCAAAAGAGAACATTATAATACAATATCGAAAGGCGGAGATGTTATCACAGGATATCAGGAAAGAGGGAAGAAACATGAAAGAGAGGAACATCTTTTCTCTGGAGGAGGTACCTTATTTTTTGGACTATAAGACGTACTGGACCATAAGACACACCTAGGTTTTAGAGAAGCAAAATATGAAAAAAAATTTTGAAGCAAAAAATGTGGTAAAATATTTAATAACATAAATAACATAATATTTCACCAATGTAAATGTAAACAGAACTCAGGTAAGCTACATTAGGACTGTAAGATGCACCCCCATTTTCCTCCCAAATTTTTTTGGGGAAAGTGCGTCTTATAGTCTGAAAAATACAGTAATTCCTGAGCTGAGTCTTAAGGAATGAGTAGGTTGATTAGGACGATGAAGGTGAAGGATATTCCAAGCCAGAAGGTGCAGAAATACATAAGTCCAAAGGGAAAATAACAAAAACTGGGGTGTTGCCCTGGTTGGTGTGGCTCAGTGGATTGAGTACCAGCCTACAGACAAAGGTCAACAGTTCAATTCCCAATCAGGGCACGCGCCTGAGTTGCGGGCCAGGTCCCCCAGTTGGTGGTGTGCGAAAGGCAATCAATCGATCAATGTTTCTCTTACACATCAACGTTTTTCTTGCTCTTGTTTTCTCTCCTTTCTCCTCTCTCTAAAAATAAATAAATAAAACCTAAAAACAAAAGAACCTGGGGTGTTAGGGTAACTACGAACACATAAAGACTTATAAATATCTACCCTACCAGAGAAGTGGTGCTTTTAACACTACACTCCAAGTATTTTTCAACCCTGAATTCTAGGGGTAAACTTAGAAACATATTCCTGAAGGCTAATAGATGCCGAAGGCCACAGAGGCTAGGACATCCTCACTACATTTAAAGGAAAGTGGTACTTCTCTTTTTCCCCTTAGGTTTTTAATGTTCCACAGCCTGTAATTCAAGCTCCCTCACCTTGCTCCTGTTGCACGGAGGGCCCTGGAGGGATGGCATCAAGGAAGAAGCTTCCCACTCCTTCCAGAAAGCTGGAACTGCCATTTTCCCTGTGAACCTTTCTCCTAGCTCACAGTGACTCGCTCTTCAGTGTGTTGAAAGACTGGGAAATGTAGCGCAACTTATAATAGGGATGCTAATTTATGTTTTGCTTTTCTTTTTGTTTAACAAGACTGCAAACACTGCAGAGAGGTCACGACCCAGGCAAGTTCAGGCCTTGACTTGTAAAGCATCGTCTTTAAGAAAACACCAAAAAATCATTATGAAATGATTAAATTATGCTGGGTCATTTTGTATATTAATTAGCGGAGGGATGCTCATGAGGAAGCTTTATCACAAAACAGCAGCTCTGAGTGTGTTACTATAATAAACCCCATCATAAGCTGCCAGCAGCATAAAACAGGAAGGCCATCTTTAAAAATACAAGTTTTAGAGCTCAACCCAAGAGGGTAAATCCAACTTGTTAGTGTGTGACTACCAGTCTTAGGTCCACTGTGCCAAAACAGGCCCCTTGGTGGAAAGAAAAGAAGTAGAGAGAGAACATTTGGGGGAAAAAAATTGTTCCCAGCATCCTCTTTACTGAGATTTGTTGGCCCTGATGCAACAAAGAAAAGGCCTAAATAAAATGACTATCTGCCAATCGGATTATGCTGAGCATTGTTCCAAGGTTAAATAAGTATTAATTAACTAATTCTTGGTGCCATAAGAAGCAACTCAGGTGAAAACATTACCATGAAAAAGGCAGGGCTCAGTCAGGTGTCGATCCTTCAAAAAAAAAACAACAAAAACAACACTTCTTTACACGAGGAAGAATGAGCTGAGCACTAAGCGGTGCCTAAGCCTTTTGCCGCACAAAGGACTAACCAGATAATCTACACCCTTTCATAAGTCCTGCCCATTGACTGGCCCTAATAAACTGATTTGTAACAAAAGTTCATATGGAAGAAAGCTTTTTTTCTTCTTAAATAAAAATGCCACCAATATAACACTGTGGTGAAATGGAAGGGCTGATTTTAACCTGTGAACAAAAGTAAAGTCAGTTATGCAGTGAAGAAAGGCCATTCTTGCCATATCATTCAATGCGGAGCAAGTGTAATACACCCTTGGTAAGAAGAATTAACTGTGAACAATTGGAGATCCTGAAATGGATTAAGGAGTTTAAAAGTGCAACTCCAAACTGCTGTGTGCTGGAGGCCTTACTCTTTATTTTATGACTGCTAGAATTGTGAAAAACTTCAAAATATTAAGAGTTTATAAACCTAGTAACTAAAAGATAAAATAGATTCGTTGATCAGACCATGAACAAGAATTTTTCGCATTCAGGTACTTATGGAATGATGGGATTTGGTTGGTGTTTTCAAAGCGATTACAATTTAGCTGGGAAGAGCACATAAATATTCAGGGGCCACTACCAAGTATCCATCAGTAAGTGCGAACTCATAATGGCTGAAGGGACACAGCATGTGGGGACAGTTTCATTGGAGTGGGGTCATCTGGGAAGATTCCTGTAGAAGGGCAGAGACGCTGACAAAGGAGAGGCCACGGGAGGAGAAGGGACAGGGCTCTAATGCTCCTAAATCCTGTGTGGGTGGTGGAGGCAGCTGAGCCAGAGCACTGAGGGCTGGTAATGGAGTCCTTTTCAGAGAGATGGGGAATGGGCAGCAATAAAAGGAAGACTTGGAATGCTACACTAAGGAAGGAGATTTAGTATAAAAAGCAACAGGAAACTAGAGAATGTTCTTGAGGAGGAAGAACTGTGATGAAGAGAAATCTGATCCTGGCGGCTGCATGTAGGATGGTCTGGTGGCCAGTGAGGAAGCTGCCGCATCAGTTATACACCAGTTGTAAGAGGAAGCATGCCAGGAGGGTCCGTACCCTTCCCCAATACTTCTCAGAGACGGCATCCTTTTCAATGCAAGCCCAGGGCTGGCAGAAAGCAAGGGAAGATGGGCGCGTCCCCGACGGGTAATTGGTGGCTCGGCGCAGCAGGGAGAACAGGCTGCATCGCTCGCGGCTGTGTGGTTCTGGCAGCTCACTGAACTTCTCGGGGCCTGTCTCCTCCGCAACCATAAAAATGGGATCAGAAGTCGTATCTGCCTGTCAGAGTAGAGCATGAAGTGAAGAATGCTTGGGGTAGGGGGTCTTTGCCATTATTGTCACCAAAGGCAAGAATGAAAGGAAGTGAGGGCTTGAACAAATGGGTCTTGAGGGGAACCTGAAAAATCGTCCTCTGCTTAGGACGTCAAGAATCCATAACATTAAGTCCAGTGGGCGAGCAGTGATGGGGCTGAGACCTCCTCTCTTCCCAACGACACGGGGCATTAGCAGCAAAAGATACCGAGAGCACATTCTCCCAGAGGGCCCAGATTCACTGTGTTAGGGGAAGATGAGAACCCCAGTCTTCAGCTTAGCTAGGGTTACAGTGAGGTCCAGGCGGGGTCCGAAGCCAAAGATCACACATCCCCCCAGAAGGAGCCGTGGCAGCGGCGAGGGTGAGGGCCCTCGGTGAGAGACAGCGGCGTTGAGGGAACAGTCAGTTTTGGGCAGAGGGCATGGAAAACGCTCTCGGTGAGAGGTGGTTCAGTCCGTTACTTACCCTAGCTTTATTCTTGAAATGGGAATAATTTCTCATATTTTTTTACTTAGTTTGCATGATTCAATAGAGACATTTTAAACAATTTCACTTAACAATTTACTGCTGCGTTTATTTGCAAGTCTGACTCTTGCTTCTAGCCTGTCAAGTCCCTGGGGGCAGGAGCGATGTTTCATTCATCCCCGTCCTGGCAGTTCTAGCACTGCACACCTAGCACGCAGGGCTCCCCGTTCCCCCTGCCTGGAATGCTCTTTCCCTCCCAGTCAAGGTGTTGCTTGAGTGTCACCTTCTCCACAAAGCCTACAGCCTCCCACAGCCCCATTTAAAACTGCAATGCCCCTTCCTCACCTTCCTTCATCCTGATGTTGCCCCCACAGTACGAATCACCTTTTAATGTACTAAATATTTCACTCATTTACTGCCTTTACTTATTTACTATGCTTATTGCTAGTCCTCCTTCATAAGGGCAGGACATCTGTTTGGTTTTATTGATGTATTCAGGGCTAGCCTGGCACATTAATGAATTTGTGTTGAATGAATGAATGGTGATTTCAGCATAGGCTTCAAGGGTAGCAGATCACTCCTTTGTTACGTCCTCTCGTCTGGCCCTGGGAAAATGCACATTATACCAAGTGTTCAACAGGAAAATAACAACTTCTAAAGAAAAGAATCTAAAATGAATAGCATGTATGCTTCATCTACACTGTGAGCAGATGCAAAGGCTGTTCTAGCTCTTTTAATTAATGCATTGATCAATAAAGAGTTAAGCTACCAATTAGATAATGCAGACTTGTGTAACAGAGGAAAGATAGGATTCATTGGAAGCCATTAATTTAAGCTAGTGAGATAAAAAGTATTATTAAGCATTTCCTACAAGTCTCGGTTTCCCCAAACCAAGGGGGAAAACTGACTCTCATTAAAAACACCAGGAGTCTGGACAGGGACAGGAGAGGCGTGGGGCCTTTCTGCATGTCCTGCCTGCATTTCTGACTTCTCATGCTCAAATGTCTGCAACTTTTTTGGGGGGTAGTTAAATGTTTAAGTTGAATACCAAAGGAAGGATGTTTCAAATAAATCATGCTACAACTAGGCAGACAACTACACTTAAACTTTCCATTAGATTTTTTCCCCTGAAGCAAATTCTTAGTCTACCGTCTTTGTAACCATTGCAAAGTAGGGCAGAGGACAATAAGGAGAGGAATTCATGATGCGGATTGGATGTGAAATGAGAAACTTCACCCCAAATAATTGCGAATAATTACTACAGGCGAGCAGCCCACTTTATAATATTAAAGAATATTTTAGTAGCAATTTGTGTAAAAGACACCAAGTCATCCACTTTTACACTTGGAGCAGCTCTTAAAGGTGACCTGGTCCTTGCCTTCTCCCTCGTCAGTTACTTTGTAGCTGAGAAACCTGGGGTGAGAGGTGAAGTGATCTGTTTGAAGCTTTCGTATCCAGGAGGGAGAGGAAACTAAGTTCAGGCCTCGCTGAAATTTCCACTAAGCTTTGCTGCTCACTGTTCTTGCTCGTGTAATTTTAACTCACATCAGCAATAGCTGATCCTTAATTATGAGTTAATTAGGTGAGATATATTACTTAGAAATTATGACCTCTGAGCTCTCAGGAGAAAACTTTAAAGAAATTAAGAAAATAAAGTTGTACCCTTAGGATACTCAGTGCCAAAGGAATAGTTTTGCAGACGTGTTCTCTCATGGGCAACTTAACCAAGATGACCAGTGATGAAGCCAAACTCCTCGGCCTCGCCCCCACAGCACACCTTCCCTACTTCTCTCAGCTTGTAGCTGGATGTGCCCTGAAATGGCCCCTCTGCTCTATCAGGTCAATTTTCTTATTTTTTATTTAATTTCTACCTCTGCGTTTTTTATCCATGGTATTCCTCTTTATTGAAATGCTTTCCAGAGTTCCTACCCATTTGCAATGATCTCTTGTGTTCCAGGTATTTCAGAACTTGCCTGCTCCCCACACTCTGCCCTCATTTAACCCCGAACAACCCAGCTCACTGCTTCAGACCCCGACCCCTTGGACACGGAGCCCACGTGCCCAGGAACCACACCACTTCTCTGAAGGTGGTAGGGGAAGCTGTTCTTTGCTGAACGACTTCACCAATCCAGAACACAGTCAAAACACAAGGAATAAGCCAAATCCTCGAACTTCTAGGACTGAAAGCAAAACACAAAATAAAGTGAGGTTCAGGTGACTACTTACAGGGAGTGCCGACTTATCCATCAGTGGCAAGGGCCCATAAGACTTTGAGGGGCCCACAAAAATATTCTTTCTTTTAAAATCAGGAAAAAAAGACCTTTCAGGTTAAACAAAATGTTTTAAATACCAATAGTTGAAAAATAACACTTCAATTTCTTTTATTTAGTGGGGGATGGGGCCCACATCAGTCATAATGTGGCCGTGCTCACAGGAAAGCTCTCTGCATAGGCCACTTCCTCTCCCTTCACAAACGACTCCTGAGCCCTGGCAGTTGCCTTTCTCATCCACAGATGACCGGAAGCAGCAAACTAGGAGAGGGGGAACCGTCAGAGGCAGGAACTAATACAACTCACAGCAAAACCATTAAAACCAAGACGAGGTCCAAAAATTCAAAGACAAGACAAAAACGGCACACTGGGCCCACTTCCTGACTACCACGGCAGTCTGATACACTCTAACAGTTCTTCCTGTTACTCATGATGTTGCTGACCCAGGCGACTCTGGTTTGGGATGATGATCCATATTCATTAATGTAGTGTGTGTGATACTTGGCTTCAGCACCAAAATATATGTGGCAATTATTTCCTTTAAAAAAAAATCCTCACCCAAGGATATGTTTATTGATTTGAGAGAGAAAGAGAGAGAAACATCAGTGTGAGATAGAAACATCGATCAATTGCCTCCTGTACGTGCCCTGATAGGGGATCGAACCTGCAACCTTTTGGTGTATGGGACAACGCGCCACCACCTGGCCAGGGTGCCATTTTTTCCTTTTAAAAAGGGCTAAAGTGGTGGTGAACGCATAATGCAATACACAGATGATATAACATGAAACATAAAATTTTATTAAAAAATGTCGCCCCAATAAATTCAATAAAAAATCAAATAAAATAAAGAAGTCTAAAGTATAATAATTAATATTTAAAGAGGTTAAGATTCAGTCATTTGGAGAAAATGAAGCCTTTGAGTTCTCATGAATTCCAATTCTTCCCTTCAGTGAAACTGAATATGCCATATGAAACCTAAGATAAGTAACTGTACATGAAACACATCCTTAAAGTCCCAAGTATCAGTTAGTATGTAAATAATAAATCTGCTGACTCTGGCACAGCACATCCTTCACTGTCTCTCCCTCTTGCTGCAGAGCTAGAATGCCTTAGCATGGCACAACGGCCCTGAGAAATCTCCCTTTCTCTTGTCTTTCAAGACCAAGATCAAGAACTACTACTTGTGAAACATCTGCAGATTTTCTCAGGTCAAGTGGACCACACTTTCCTTACATTGCACTGGAACCCCATCTAACTTGTAAAACCTAACCGCACATATCAGGCATCCGCATCCCCCCCCCACTGGGATCTCACAGGGCCACCACTCAGCTTCTGTACGGGTTAGAGAAAAACACCCTCCCACGTGGACAAATTAGAAAAAAGCAGTTGTCTGGGTGCCTGTCACGACCCCTGCCTCCAGCCCCCAAAGGCCCAGCACCATGTCTGAGTAAAAAGGCGCCCTTTTCCCTCTTCCTGAGGCATAGGGTTGCCAGAACAGCCCTGGTGTACGTCCCAAACACTGAATGGGCTATGCTCACACTAGAAAATTATTTGATGTCCTTCTGAAATTTGAACTTACCTATATTCAGCTTACTAAGTCTGGCAGCCCTACTCAGGGCAGATTCAGCTGCACACCAGAGTGGACGGCTTGGTGAGCAGGGTGTGGGCTGGATGTCAACCCACCTTGCCACTCGATCTTGTGCAAAATCTGCACAACTGAACACATGGTCCTGGATTATGAGCTCTTTGAGGGCAGGGACAACGTCTTACTCATCTTCGTATTTCTAGCATGTGGAACAAATGCACATCCTAGTAAAAGCATGTATTCCTTAAAGTAATATTGCAGACTTGTCTGTCAAAAGAAATATTTTTGGGTGGAAAGAAACTTCCCATCTCCCTTCCATGAAACTAATACAACTGTCACCATCTGTCTTCGTCAACCTTAGTCACATCGGCATTCAACGGCCATAAGCCCAGACTGGAAGCACCGCCCTGAGCCGAATGCCAGGTGGGTTTCCAGGGACAACTGGGGAGTCATGTGGCACTTGCACACTTTACTTCCAGAACCACAGGGTGTCTTACATGAAATCAGCCTTAAAAGAAAAAATAAGGTTAAAAACAACATTATACATAGACGAGCTTAGAGATAAAGGTAGGTTCACTTAACTGTTAGTCACACAGCAAATTACTTGGAAGGGTTAGAATAAAAGAATTTTGACAGGTATGCTAAGTTAAAAATGAAAATAAAGGTATACCCATTGGTTTTATTTTTCCTGACTATAAAGTAATAAGTTCTTATTATAGAAAATTTATAAAACACAGGAAATAATACAGTAGAAAAAAGTCACCTATAATTCTATCACCTAAGTCATAGTAGTCTTTTTTTATAAAAGATTTATTTATTTATTTTTAGAGAGAGGGGAAGGGAAGGAGAAAGAGAGGAAGAGAAATATTTATGTGTGGTTGCCTCTCATATGTCCCCCACTGTGGACCTGGCCAGCAGCCCAGGCTTGTGCCCTGACTGGGCCCTGACTGGGAATCGAACCGGCGACCCTTTGGTTCTCAGGCTGGCGCTCAATCCACTGAGCCACCCAGCCAGGGCTCAGTCATAGCAGTTGTCTTTTTTTTTTTTTTTTTTTTTTAAAGATTTTATTTATTTAGTTTTAGAGAGAGGAGAAGGGAGGGAGAAAGAGCAATGTATGGTTACCTTTCACATGGCCCTCACTGGGGACCTGGCCTGCAACCCAGGCATGTGCCCCGACTGGGAATCGAACCGGGACCTTCTGGTTCCCAGCCCGCACTCAATCCACTGAGCTACACCAGCCGGGCAGCAGTTGTCTTTAAGATGGAGAAATATTATCTGCCTTTTACTTTTATTTTTAATTTCATTCTTTAAAAAATTTCCTTTTATGTATACATTTAAAAATGAACATTATCTTATAAAATAGCTGTATTAAACTATTGGGAGGATGAGTTAAAATATTTTTTACTAGTAGGGGTATGTGTTCAAAGTTTGGAGTCCATTCACATAACGGCAATCACAATAAACACTTCCGGCACACTTGCTCCAGCCCTTCCTTCTTTAGAACTGAAATCACACTGTAAGAATAACCAAGGGCTAAGCACAAGGTGATTTGATAGTTATGCAGGCAGTTGCTGACATAGGCCCAGTTTATACAGATAATAGGTCACTAGCTGGGTGGCTAGAGCTCTTCATCTGACTGCTGTCACTTGGTATTTCTCCCTGTCCTCCCTTCCCATTAAAAGAAAGGAAGAAAGGCCCTCACTGGGGTAGCTAGGGCAGGAGGAATCACCCCCACTTTACAGAGGAAGAAACAGACACAAAGGGCAAAGGTTAAGTAGCCAGAAGACAGCTGAGCTGAGACTCAGTCTCAGGGTTTCTGACTCCAAGTGCAACACAGAGTGAGTTCTGCAGAGAGGGCACTCAACACTGGACTCACGGCCCCAGGGACACTCCGATACACAATCGCCACTGTCCTGCCACTGCTGCTGTGTCACGGTGACACGTTTAAGGCGATGGGGCTAGATGAAGACATTCCGGCAGTGAAAGAATATTTGGTCGCAGAACCATACATTTCTCAGATGATTAAAATCAAGATATTTAATTTTGAGTTACCTGAAAATGATATATGTCTTACAATTTTCTTGTATTCATTAATACCTACTAAAGACATGCTCTACCGAAACATCCTATTTTGAAAACATGGTTCTGTTCAGCAAATATCTGTAGCTACATTTTCATAAGAGGACTTACCAAATTTCTTTCACTGTTTTTTCATGTATTTGGGGTTGTTCTACATATACAGTCATGCGCCACTGAATGATGGGAGCATGCTCTGAGAAACGTGGTCAGGGGGCTTTGTCATTGCAGGACAGCACAGAGCACACCTCACAAACCCAGACGTTGGAGCCTACCATGTGATTGTATGTGCTACACTTCCAGACAGCGAGGAGCACAGCAGGTCTGTTTACACCAGCATCACTAAAAATACGCGAGTAATGCGCTATGCTACCACACAACGGCTGTCATGTCACTGGGCAACAGGAACTTCTCAGCTCCGTTATAGTCTCATGGGACTACTGTGGTATATGGGGTCCATCACAGAACAAAAAGTTGTTAGGCAGTGCACAGTTGTATATGTATTATGTACAGGTTTGATTTACACAGAACTTTGTAACTACTAGCTTTGTAAGCTACTATTAAGCAAAGCATATTTATAAAAAATTTTATATGATATAGTAGCTACCTCATGTCACTGACTTAATAAATGGAGAAATCGGGCCATTAAATTGTCAAGCGTCCTACAGCTTTTTCACCACAAAGAAGTCCAATGCAAAAGTCACCACTACATCAGTGATTACGAAGAATGTGTCTGGCAAAATGACTAAAACCTCTTTCCTAAAGTAGTTATATATCTTATTGAGTCATATTGTAGTCATTAGCCAGGGTTAATTTTGAACAGATAGACGAGAAGATACTCATGTTCAGGCCCGCACAATCTGGAGTCTCCTCTATTATCTGTTGATTTTGCTAAAGCAACCCTAAACTTGAAGAGTTGCTTAATAGTACCAAGACTTCCTAATGCATCTCTGAAGGAAGAGTGTGTGAGGATGGCATACAAGGGTTACATAAAAAGCAATCCTACCTAGAAACTGGTCGTGTTAAAATGAAACCACGGCGAAACAAGTGCGTCTGCCTGGGTTCCCAGCAGGGGTTTACGAACACTTTCTTTTTGGTTCAGATGCTGTGCCCGTCCTAGCTCTAAAGTTGACTTCTTTCTTATTAGATGACATTCCTACGTGCCAGGGCAGCGAGGAGTTATTTTTTTCAACAACTTTATACTTTAGCTAAAACTCTTAACAACTGTTAGGTCTGAGTTCTACGTTAGCAATATTGCTGTGAATTTGGAGTGATCTTCTTTTGTAAAAGTTTACATTTTCCAAAGAGTTTTACAACCAGGATGCTGCATGAGAGTCACAGGTGGACTAAGTTATCAATTCTCATCCGCCCTTGGGAAGGCTGGGCTGGCTGCATCTCTGGCAGTGGCGAGCAGCCTCGCCCCGCAACCCACGGACCACATCGAATGTGCTCGCCCTCTACACGCCATGACCCGAGAAAGGCTGGGAAGCGCTGAAGTGAACAAGGCATGGCTCTCCACAAATTACAAGTCTGTTCTGGCACATACAGACGTGTCTTCCAGGGTGATTCCCAAAGTGTCAAGTAAACCAACATTAAAACAGTCAGGTCAATGGGCTTAACTGCTCTCACGCTTGCTGAGGAAACTGGGAAGTCACGTCGTTGTACCCGAGGAGTTCCTTTTGGGGCACTTTATCCTGTGTCCCCAGCCCCACCCAGAAAAGAAGGCCCCAGAAGCAATCTACAAGGGAAATAATAAAGTCGCTGCTGCGGCAGGCTGCGGGATGCTTTACCTGGCCTTGCCGCTTCTCTACTGCAGCTTCTTTCTTGGACATTAAGACCACGGCTTTCATCCTCCTGATGGTGAAAAGCACATTCCCCTCAACTTCCATAAATCTGTGAGACTTGAAAAGAGCCCCAGTGTCATCAAGTAAAAGGGCTGGCTTTAGGACTCTCGCTGGAAGGAGGGGTGTCTTCCAGCCTCTCACCGCTAAGCCGGACATTCCCTAACACTGGACAAATTGTACGTCCAGCTCGGGGCGGGTGAGCTGCAGTGGTCTTTTACCCTCCAAGCCAATTGTTAGCTTTTCACAGGAATCAGCAGGGAAGCACATGTGAAACCTCTGTGGTGACGGTGAGCACCCCCATGCCTTGTGTGACTCTGCATGTAGATGAAGCAGGCTGGGAGCTTTCTTAGCTGCTGCTGCTGAGTTCTCAGAGCAGCCTTTTCTCCGGCGTGGCTCCCTGCTGGGACAGCCCTTTTCAATTTCTCTATCCCCCCTCGATCTCTTCTCCTGCAGAACACAGGGAAACTTGATTGGAATAAAGACCTAGGGAACATGTTTTATTTTCTCCTGTTCAATCCATTTTAGAAAAGCTTTTAATTGGTTTTAAAAAAGATGCTAAACAAAATGTGATGATGTTTTTCAGTCTTCATGAACTACAGATACCACTTTTTATACTTTCAAAAGGCTAATAAATCAATCATGAAATTAACTCTCCAGCTACATTTAAAGCAAACCTACTGAATACCAGATTCATTAAAAATCTATGCATTTACTTAGAAAAATTTAAAATTCAAAGAAAATTATCCTAGTAACTGAAATCTGACTTGAATTTTTAGTCTCACGCTGAAAATCCAAGACCCAAGCAATCACAAAGGGAAAAAAGGAAGGCTTGTGAGCCAGTTTTAATAAGCCAATTTACAGCGAGGGAGGGGGTGGGGGAGGGGGAGAAGCAGAAAAGAGAATATCTCGATACATAACAACACAGCGCCCCTGAAGGGATCCCTCTATGTGAGCATGTGCCCACATGCTCACAATTTTTCTGTGTGAAAGCTGGAATTACAACAAGTGCAGAATTAAGAATTCTGCGACTGATATGATTACCCTATTGTATGTGTGGACGGTTCCTTTTTTCAAAGCAAAGTGCCTGCAACTTTTCTGTTTCTTCACAGCAATAAAACAATAGCTTTCTACCATCTATGCATTTCTACATAGTCATATACTTCTAATATTCAAATTTACATACTTTTACTATTTAATTGAAAATATCTAAAAAATCTAAATGTTCCTATTCTAGAATGGCAAATAGTCTTGACACTGATTAGCCTGAAATTTTTCCCTTATTTTCCTGAGAAAACACAAACTAATTTTAACAAGCAAGGCAATACAGAGAAAGCATATTTTTAGTTTGTTAAAGTTTATGCCAACAAGAAATATTTCAAACATTAATTTCTTCTGCCACTGATTCACTTGTACCAGAGGTCATTTAGCGGTCCAGATCAGAGCCACCAAATTCTGATTAATGATAGGCTGGTATTCTCTTAAATGAGAATCCCTGCCACTTCTACTCACTAAAGCAACCAGATCGATCTCTTACTTCTACGTATTCCTATCGCCTTCCTTTTCATTCCAAAGAGTAATGAATTTTCCACATCCCATTTTAATGATCCAATTCCTGTTTCTAAGATTTCTCCCAAGCTTGGCCAGGTGCCTTGGGTGTGTACTCCTTACTTCTATCTTTTTATATAACTCTCCTTTCATCATTTAAGTAGCTTCAGAAACCACCTCTTTTTTATTTTTTTTGGTAACCATGTTATTGAGATATATTTCACATAATATACAATTCACTGATTTAAAGTGTACAATTCAGCCCTGGCTGGTGTAGCGCAGTGGGTTGAGCGTGGGCTGGGAACCAAGCGGTCCCGGTTCGGTTCCCAGTCGGGGCACATGCCTGGGTTGCGGGCCGGGTCCCCGTGAGGGCCATGTGGGAGGCAATCACACATTGCTGTTTCTCTCCCTCTCTGTCTCCCTCCATTCCCCTCTCTCTAAAAATAAATAAAAATAAAAAAAATCTTTAAAGTGTACAATTCAATGCTTTTTTAGTATATGCACAGGTAAGTGAAATCATCAGCACATGTTCTAATACATTTTAGAACATTTTCACCACACAGAAGAACACCCATACCAATCAGCAGTCACCTCTCTTTCTCCCTGTCCACCCTCCAAGTCCTAGGCAACCACTAGCAAACCTACTTTCTGTCTATATGTCTGCCAATTCTGAACGTTTCGTACAAATGAAACCGTATGATATGTGGTCTTTCGTGACTGGCTTCTTTCACTTAGCATCGTGTCTTCCAGGCTCATCCCCATTGCAGCATGTGTGGGCACTCATTTCTCTGTACTGGCGAATAAGATTCCATTGTATGTACTGTATACAGCTCACTTTATTTTATTTGATGAACATCTGGGTTGTTTTCATTTTCTGGCTGTTATGAACAATACTGCCATGAACATTCCTATACAAGCTTTTGGGTGGGCATATATTTTCATTTATTTTGGGGATATATTTAGAAGTAGAATTGCTGGGTCATATGGTAACTATGTTTAACCTTCTGAGAAATTGCTAGACAGTTTCTAAAGGCTGCACGATTTTTATATTCCCACCAGCAGTAAAGGGTTCCAATTTCTCTGTATGCACTCGTTATTATCTGACTTTTAAAAAAATATATTTTATTGATTATTTTATTACAGTTGTCCCAATTTTTCCCCCTTTGCTCCCCTCCACCTGGTACCCCCCGGGGATTCCCTCCAGCAATTGCCCCCCTTAGTTCATGTCCACGGTCATGCATATAAGTTCTTTTTATATATATATATATATATATATATATATATATATATATATATATATATATACATATATACATTTATTATATATAATAAATGTATATATATATACATTTATTTATTTATTAGAGGGGCAGGGAGGGAGAAAGAGAGGGAGAGCAACATCAATGTGTGGTTGCCTCTTCCGCGCCCCTTACTGGGGAATGCAGCCCGTAACCAAGGCATGTGCCCCAACTGGGAACCCAACCGGTGACTCTGGTTCACAGGCTGGTGCAGATAAGTACTTTAGCTACTCCATTTCCTATACTGTTCTTAACATCCTCCTGTCTATTTTGTATCTACCAATTTGTACTTCTTTTTTAAAAAAAGTTATTTTTAGAGAGAGGGGAAGGGAGGGAGAAAGAGAGGGAGAGAAACAGCAATGTATGGTTGCCTCTCACATGGCCCTCACTGGGGACCTGGCCTGCAACCCAGGCATGTGCCCTGACTGGGAATCAAACCAGCGACCCTTTGGTTTCCAGCCCGTGCTCAATCCACTGAGCTACACCAGCCAGGGCCCAATTTGTACTTCTTAATCCCTGCACCTTCCCCCCATTCTTCCCCTTCCCCCTCCCAACTGATAACCCTCCGAATGATCTCCAAATCTATAATCCTGTTTATATCCTGTTTGTTTGCTTAGATTGCTTTTTAGATTCAATTGTTGATAGTTGTGAATTTACTGCCATTTTAATGTTCATAGTTTTGATCTACTTTTTCTTACATAAGTCCCTTTAATATTTCATATAATAATGGCTCGATGATGATGAACTCCTTTAGCTTTACCTTGTCTGGGAAGCACTTTATCTGCCCTTTGATTCTAAATGACAGCTTTCTCGATAGTAAGTAATCTAGGTTGCAGGTCCTTGCTTTTCATTACTTTGAATACTTTTTGCTGGCCCCTTCTTGCCTACAAAGTTTCTTTTGAGAAATCAGCTGACAGTCTTATGGAAGTCCTTTGTAGGTAACTATCTCCTTTTCTCTTGCTGCTTTTAAGATTCTCTCTTTATCTTTATTTAACCTTTGGCATTTTAATTATGATGTGTCTTGGTGTGGTCCTCTCTGCGTCAGTCTTGTTTGGGGCTCTCTCTCTGCTTCCTGGACTTGCAGGTCTATTTCCTTCACCAAATTAGGCAAGTTTTCTTTCATTATTTTTTCAAGTAAGTTTTCAATTTCTTGCTCTCTCTCTTCTCTTTCTGGCACCCCTATGATTCAAATGTTGGTACATTTGAAGATGTCCTAGAGGCTCTTTAAACTATCCTTGCTTTTTTGGATTTTTTTTTCTTCTTGCTTTTCTGATTATTTTTTTCTTCCTTATGTTCCAAATCATTGATTCAATTCTCAGCTTCATCCTTTCCACCATTGGTTCCCTGTGAATTTTTCTTTATTTCACTTAGTGTAACCTTCATTTCTGCCTGGGTCTTTTGTTTGCTGTTGAACTACTACCCAATGAGTTCCCTAAGCTTCTTAATTACCAGTATTTTGAACTCTGCATCTGTTAGATTGCTTATCTCCACTTTATTTTGTTCAGTTTCTGGAGTTTTGCTCTGTTCTTTAAGCTGGGCCGTATTTCTTTGTCTCCTCATTTTGGCAGTCTCCCTGTGTTTGTTTCCACGTATGAGGCAGAACCGCTTTGATTCCCTGTCTTAGTAGTGTGGCATACTGCAGAAAAGCATGCCAGTAAGTTGGATTAGGAGGAGCCTTAGGTAATCACCTGGGCAGGGCAACCTGTGTGAACCAGGTGGATGGAGTCTCTGATATGGTGTCGCTGCTCTGTGGCTCTGTGTGGGAGTGGGCTCAAAAAGGGGACAATGCTGCTGGTTGGCCGCTGGAGTTTTGTCTGGAAGCAAGCGGTCCCCAGGCACTCGCCCTGATGTCAGATACTTCAATTTCTTCCCCTTTGCCACTGGTGCCTTTCCAGCTGCTGCCCCTGTTGCTGGAGCCCACAGTAAGTGAGTCTCCGTAAGCCCTAAGTTTGTTGCGGGCCGTTTAAGAGGAGACTCCTGTGAATCCCACAGATTCTTCTGCTGCTCCAACCCCCACTGGTTTTTACAGCAAGAAGTTATGGGGACTTATCTTCCTGGCACTGGAATCCTGGACTGGGTGGTCTGGTGTGAGGATAGGATCCCTTGCTCCTGAGGTATCCCTCCTGATTTTTATTCACCATCCGTGGGTATGGGACCACCTTTCTGCATCTCTGCGTCTCTGTGTGTCTCCTGTCTCTGCCCCTCCTACCTGTCTGGATGAATGTGACTTCTTTAATTCTTTGGTAGTCGGACTTCCATACAGCTTGATTTTCTGATGATTCTGGGTGATAGCTGTTTTGTAGTCTAGTTGTAATTTTTGCTGTGGTTGTGTGAGGAGGTGAGCTGTGTTGACCTATGCCTCCATCTTGATCCTTATTATCTGACTTTTTAATTATAGCTACCCTAGTGGGTACAAAATAGTATCTCATTGTGGCTTTGATTTGCATCTTCCTAATGGCTAATAACACTGAGTATCTTTTCATGTGCTTACTGGTCATTTGAACTTTACTTATTTTTTAACCTTTTCACTTTGATCATGCCTTGCCAAATGTAAACTATAGCAGCAGTAAAACAGTTACATTCCACCACAATGAGGAGACGCTAAAAGATACATTTTTGAATAGCATAGGATTATGTTCCTCCTCAAGAATCTTACAATTATTTTTATAAAACAGAAACAGTTATTCCTAAGTGTTTAATTAAAATGTTGCAGGTCATCTGTTAATAGGTCCTGTTTATTTCTTTAAAAAATTGTTTTTAAATTATATTTTTGTCATTACCAGTTATCCCCCTTATACCTCTCTCTTGTCCTGTTTATTTCTATTAGTATCTATTTTGGATTACAAATAATTCTAAGCCTGGTGTTTAGTATTTAACAATGTAAAGGACAGATGGTTTGAAAAAATACCATTGAAAACTTATCTTCCCTCTCCCCAATAACCTTCAGCATAAATTCTTTTTAGGTAAAAAACTAAATATTATAAGAAATAAATTTAAATGCCTGGAAAAAGTCTCCTAATCTCAAAATTTTTAAAGTGCTCATTTCATAAAAAAGAATTTTTTGGCATATGATATATTTCGATATTGGAGTTATGTGTTTTGTCCTAGCAATGTTGGATATATATAAGAAATCAGAGAAGGGAAAAATATTCTCACTTCTCTAACTTTAGCCTTAGTAGAAGCATAAACTCTAATTATTGGAAATGATATAGTTTATAGAAAGATGACTTAAAAAACTCCTTTTACAATGCAACTATGTAATAAAATTTCAAGGTTGTTATAGGTTATGTTTCTTTTCACTATTCTAGAAATTTCTTTAAAACCCTAAAACATCAAGACAAGTCCTTTCCTTTAGGTGTAACACACACACAATTTTACTGTTTAATTAAATTCAAATTTACCAGCTTAATATTGAATGTTTTCCCTACAGTTTAATTTACATCTCTGTCTTCAAAAATGAGATTCCCATACAGGCATTAAGAGGTTTTTAAAATTAGTACTTAACCCCTTTGTATCTGCCTTTGATTAGCGTTTCTTTGAGGTTATAGCACACAGAATCAATCAAGAGAATTCATGTCTTGTGTCATAGCCAAATACGCTCTGGTAGCCTCTATGTAAGTAACATATTTAACCAACCTTCACAGGTTAGTTTTAAACGTGTTGGGCAACCAAAAGCACCAATCTCCAACAGCCACATCAGTAAAGATGTGACCACATGAACCAAGACCCTGGCTATGAACTTACTCCTTAAATATGCCACATGTCAGAAGAGAACTAACTCAAATTCATCTGGAAAATTAAAAAACAAAAAAAAAATCTGCCTATAGGAAATAAATTTCCTCAAATAAAAATTCTTAGAAAAACCTATAAAAGGATAAAGGAAACAAATGAACCCCTTGCACATTAATATCATAATCTCTCAGAGGAGATGAAGGGGGTGGAATGTGTAACGTGATGAGGGAACTTAAACAAAACGGAATACTAATTGAAACTAAGGGATTTTTAAATCTTCAGAAAAGTAATGAAAATCTTCTCTGATTGTTAAAATCATTCACCTTGAGACAGAAGGCCAGACCAGATGAACTTTCAAAATTCCTCAACAGAATTTTATACATTTATGGTAACCGTCTTGTTTAGAGAGACGCATTAGAAGCAAGTTACTAGAGAGACTCTGTGAGATGTTCCTTGTGTTATTTTTACCTGAGGAGGAGCCTTTTTCAGTAGCACAAGAAGAGCCTGTAATACCAGATTAGAAAATCGAGGGCCAATAGGGACATAATCTGGAAGAGAAACATTACCATGTTTAGGGATTTGATACAGAAATGTACATATTCCAAACATTCAGATTTTTCTACATCAAGAGCAAACATAGTTCTAAAAACGGTCATGCAACTAATGATAATAAAAAAAACTTCAATAACTTCAATGCATAAAATTATATAAGAACTCTTACCTGTAAATTTTTTTAAAAAGCTTCTAAATATACATTTTGGGTTCATGTAGACATATTCAGAGACAGTTTTTTTAAAGGAGAAAAAAATCTAGATGTATTTACTAAGCATTTCCCAGAGACTACTACAAACTATGGCAATATTTCCCCCAAGCACAAGGGCAACAAAACACCACGCTAGAAAATGGCTAGAAGGAAAAATGGCAAGTACCAGTAATGTAAGAAAGGTACTCCAATATAACTAAAAAGATGTAAGAGCCACTGAGATTCATCCTCGGATGGTGAAGAGCAAAGAACTTTCTGAAAGAACTTCCCACCTGTTACATTTCTAGCAATCCTTTAAGATTTTGCACAAATGCCATCTCCTTAACTTTCTCTGCATACTGCAGATGCACCCCTGCCCTGTGCTTACAGCTTCCTTCCGGCATCAGCCCTCTGAAGTCAAA
This sequence comes from Micronycteris hirsuta, assembly GCA_004026765.1. Taxonomy (NCBI): domain Eukaryota; kingdom Metazoa; phylum Chordata; class Mammalia; order Chiroptera; family Phyllostomidae; genus Micronycteris; species Micronycteris hirsuta. Next base: position 55,345 of record PVJI01006208.1, on the reverse strand, counting down.
AGTGATCCTTCCCTTTTCTGATTATCCAGAACAATGGCACATTCTACACTGCATTAATTTCGCCAATATATGTTATAATGACAGATAGCATCTTATTTTTCTGAGAACTAATAATTCTAGCACAGTAAAGGCTCAGCAAATGCTTGTTGAATAAATGAACAAACAAGTGCAGATAATAACTTCATACGAGTGAAAATATACTCAGAGGGCACACATTCCTGACACAGCGGTGTTGCTATGACCACACATCTCAATTGTGTTTAGATAAAGGAATTTACACAGAGCTATGAGTATGTGCCTAAAAGCTTTTAAAGAAATAATCCTATAAACTGGGCTGAAATGTACCAAAAATAGCAGACCAAAATCCCAGGTCACTAGATAAAACTATCAATTTAAAAAGATATACTTGATTTGCTTTGCTTTATAACAAATACTGCCTTAGAAAACAAGAAAATAAGTAACAGGACTACCTAAAGCAAGTCAGAAAATCATGGGAAAAATGTAGTCAGACAGTTAACTTGAGATCGTTAAGCTACGCCATTAGGGATGGTTTAAGGAAGACGGGATTACTCAGGTGTTAGATAGTATTTTCAGAAGTTTATTAAGTCACAGGTGGGTTCAATTTCAACAGTTTATTACAACATCCTGAGCCATTGTTATGGTAATAAGTTTATTCCAGATTATCTAATTTTTGCAATGGAACAAAATGTAAGCTCTGGCTGGTGTGGTTCAGTAGATTGAGTGCTGGCCTGCAAACCGAAAGGTTGGTGGTTCAATTCCCAGTCGGGGCACATGCCTGGGTCATGGGCTAGGCCCCCAGTCAGGGTGTGCGAGAGGCAACCCACAGACGTATGTATCTCTTGCACATAGGTGTCTCTATCCCTCTCTTTCTCCCTCCCTTCCCCTCTAAATGAATAAATAAAATATTTAAAATGTGAGAGTAATACTTTTCTGGACTTTATTTGTGGATTACCCCTTATTCTCTGAGTGCAGGGACTGTCTCATTCATTTCTCTATCTGCCATAGTGCACTTAAACATAGGAGATGTTTAATAAATATTTTTAAAAATTACTATAGAGCACTTTTAACTGTCACAATGTCTTCAATACTATCACCTCATTTTAGTCTTCACAATTATTCTATGAAAAAAGTAAGGAAAGGGATGCAGTCTCTGCTTTACACGAGCAGAAACCAAGGTAACACAGAGCTTGCGGCTTCTGCCCCAAGTGTTACCTCATGGCAGCTGCCAGCCCTCCTTCCGCCAGTTCTGCCGAAGCTCCTAAGCGGGGCCTCTGAGCAATAGGCAGTAAACATATCCGCCAGCAAAAATTACTGATCATGTATTACGGACAGGGAACTCTGTAGAAGGTACAAAATATGAGGCAGGAGTCCGTACAGGAAAGCAGTTTATAATGAAGTTGAAGTCCTAGGCATACTTAACGTGAATGCCATCACTGACGAGAGAGGGAAGAGATAATGTCACGTTTCCTGATCAGACAAAGAAGGGTATTTGTATTGCCTTACAGTTTATAAATACCTGCTATTTTTCTCTCATAACTGTGAAACATTGGCTATAATGTGGTGAAGACACTACAGTGGCAAACGTTATGACTCACCAAGCAGTCTCTCGATGTCATCCACAACTACACAACTGAGCTGGGATTTGTACGCGTCATCAAAGATCTGGAAGAAAGAAAATCCATTTATCAGCTCACTGCTCTCCATAATTATGGCAACTTCCAAGAAGATAAAATTTAGTTAACTCTTGAGCAATGCCTAAACAATGCACAGTAAAACACCAATATTTCAGACTACACTAAATTAGAATTTAAAAGATAATAGGATTTTAGAACGAAAATAGTTATTGCAATTGAAGAATGAAAAAACTGAGGTCCAAAGCAGTTAAACGACTTGCCCAAGATGACGCAAGGGGGTCAGAGCTACGTCATAGCTGGGATGCTGAGAACAGACAAATCCAACCAAGTTTATCACAAAGGTTTCTCCTATTTCAGGAGCACAACTTCAGTGTTGTGGCTCAAGAGCCAGATGAAGCCACAAGGGACATGTAAATAAAACTGGGTGCCATTTTACCATCTGTAAGAACTGTGGCCCGATTAGGCAGGAACAACATCGAAAGAACAGAAGCTTGTCACCTCAAACCAGACTATAATGGTCAAAGTGTTTACAAAAGAATTAAAGCTGAGTATAAAGGATCAGACAGATCTGGTTCTATCTTTAGAACCAGACAAAGACATTGCAAAGACAACTGTCTTATGAGCACCCAAGGCTTTAGACCAGCCTTTTTGTAACTTTGGAGGTTCCTTTTCCAGCAACTGTAACTGAGGCTCAGTGCATCCCATGGGTGTCATCTGTAAGAATTAATTCCTGCATCCCAGCCCAACCTCTCTGGTTGTTAAACAACCTCAGTGCACCAAGGAGGTAACTAACCCCCACCCCCCAATTTTGCTGGGGAGGTATAATATTCCTTAGTAGGTATCTTTTAACTATACAAGATAAAAAATTAGGTATAGGCCCTGGCTGGTGTAGCTCAGTGGATTGAGCACGGGCTGGGAACCAAAAGGTCCCGGTTCGATTCCCAGTCAGGGCACATGCCTGGGTTGCAGGCCAGGTCCCCAGTGAGGGCCATGTGAGAGGCAACCACACATTGCTGTTTCTCTCCCTCTCTTTCTCCCTCCCTTCCCCTCTCTCTAAAAATAAATAAATAAAATCTTAAAAAAAAATTAGGTATAGAAATAAACTAAATCAACCTGTAATATTAATATTTTTCATACTAAGTTTAAAGACAACCTGTGTATACTTGGTCTTTAAAGTATTTGTAACAATTAAGAAAATTTACCATATTAGATCACTAGATTAGCCTTGTTAGCTCAATTTAAAATATGCAATTGAATAATTAATTTTACATTGAAGGTAAAAGATAATTTTAATAGCCTTGCAAATGGTAAAGATAATCTAAGATTAAACATATTATGTTTTAACTTAATTTATTATTAAATAAATGTAATATATACTTTGAAACTTAGAATGATTTTTGTTAGACAAAAACCTCACATACTTCAAAGAGAAAATAAAATATTTTAAATGTGGAAGTAGGGTTTAAGATATTTTTAAAAATTAAATTGTAAAAGTCCCCTTTTAAGTAATTGCTAAATTTTTTTAGACTTACAGAGTAAGAGATGTAAGTAGACTTTTTTAGTTAGTTTACTTTTGTTTTAAAAACTAAGTCTACATAATTTTGATATGTTGAATTTTAATTTTTTAGATCTTAAATTAGCTATATATGGTCTTTTCTATACTCAAAAGTCACCTTCAAAGATGCAAAAAACCCGAAAAACAAAACGCCAAACTCCTATTGACAATCTGACGGTAAATCCCTCCCCAGCAGAACTGATCACGCGTGCCGCATACGTAAAAGGAAGCGTGCTTGAAGGAAGAGCTCTGTTGCCCTCCTCCGCACCAGTCCCTTCAGCCCTCAGTCACCCTCCACACTGTGTCACAACCCCATCTACCCTTCCTCCATAGCTATCTGTCTCCCCGTTGCGAGGGAGATAAAAATGATAAAATGTATCATTTTCTGGAAGGAGCTTTAAGAGTCACTGCATGATTCTCCAGTACCTGGCACAGAACAATACTTACTAATGATATCGGCTCAATAATGTCAGTGGTCAAAACAACACAAGTTCTAAATCCATCTTGCCATCAATCACTTGTCTCTCTTCTCCTTCGGTAGCATTTTGCATATATATAGTGTATATATTATGGGTTCATTGTATCTTTCCCTGTATTATACTAGATTATAAATCTTCAGCGGCAAGTACTCCTAATGATCTCTGTGTCCTCAACATCACTTAATACCGTACCAGAAAATAATCAACAAATATTTACTGACAGAATAAATTTAAGCGTTTTAAATTCAAGTAGGAATATCAAGTACGTATTTGGAGAGGCACAACTGAAGACAGAGAGCATCCTCAGGGCAGTGATGGCTAAAACCATGAGAAGGGATGAGATCTTCAAGGAGAAATGGTAGAGGCAGAAGAATAAAGAGCTAAGGGCTGAATCTTGGAGTGTTTATTCATTCAACAAATATTTTTTATGTGTCAAACATTAATGAAGGTAATAGAGAGAGTAATGAATAAGACAGTATGATCCCACCTTCACAAAACTTAAGAGTAGGGGAAGCAGGTCACATGTATCTATAATAAACATGACATTATTATGCTAGAGGAAATAAATACAAGATGATACAGTGGTATAGATGTGGTAGTCGTGGGCAGTACCCATGTGCATCCTGGTTCTCCTTCTGGCACGTGGTAGGACTGTACTTCTTTACCCTTCCTCAAGAATGATTATGGGGCTTGCTTTGGTTAATTTGGTAAAGATTTCCACTCACATTTTTTGGAAGGAGGTTTTTTATTTTTTATTTATTTTTTAAAGATTTTATTTATTTATTTAGAGAGAGGGGAAGGGAGGGAGACAGAGAGGGAGAGAAACAGCAATGTATGGTTGCCTCTCACATGCCCTCACTGGGGACTTGGCCTGTAACCCAGGCATGTGCCCTGACTGGGAATCGAACCGGGACCCTTTGGTTCCCAGCCCGCGCTCAATCCACTGAGCTACACCAGCCAGGGCTGGAAGGAGGTTTTTTAGAAGGAGGTTTAAGAGTCACTGCCTGATTCACCATACTCCCTTTACCTGCCTTGGCTATCACGGGATCACATGTGAGATGGAGCCTCTGCTATGATGGACATGAACCACGAGCAAGAAATAAACTCTGCTGGGTTAAGCTACTGAAATTTTGGGGTTGTTCATTATTGTAGCACAACTTCGCTTATTCTGACTGGTACGAGGATTAGGGAGTCAACGCTGTGCTCCTAAATTTAGGAAATGACATTTAAGTTGAGACCCGAAGGATGAACAACCAGTGGAAAACAGGGAAGAAAGTGTTCTAAACAGAGCACACTGAAGATGGGAAGGTACGGTGGAGAGAAAACTCAGGAGCACCGCAGGGACTGACACATAGGTGACACATAAAATGAAGGGGTGTCAGTGCTGGTGTGACGTGTGTGTGGAGGGGTGGGTGGGAGACGAAGCAGAAGAGAAATGGAAGAGACCATGGAAAAGTTTAAAGCAGTTGCCCTGTGGCTCTCTGCTGTTGTTTGAAGACTGAACCAATACAGCAGCCAATATGGCATCTTATAAACTCAGGTGATTTCAAGAAGTCACTGAAAATAATGTGTTGTTCTTTAAAGTGTTTTTTTAGAATTTTACTAATGGCTCTGATGCAAGAATATAATTCTGCCAAGCCGTAATATCGTGGATTAGAGCCCCAGGGGGCCAGGACAATACATTTCTACATTTCCCCGAAATCAGCCCTTCTCTTTTCTCAAAAACAATGTAGAGTTTACATGGCAACAGGGACCTTACCAAGAACATTGCTTGGGTCTAAATATTGCCATGTAGCCTCACCAACTTATCTCAGATGCTGTGATTCAGGAAGCATTACAAATCACTTCACAGTTGACTGCATGGGCTATAACACGTTTGAGAAAAAGTACCTACAGCAGTCATTCAATGTAAAGGAGTTTTTTTTACAGACAGCTAATGTACTAATTAGTATCATGGGGAGAGGAGCACTCACAGGTAACTCTTAACAACATACTAACCATGACAAAGGCAGTGCAATTCCAGTTGTGACTTGACCAGTTTCAGTTGACCAGTCAACTGAAACTCCTTTGGGTAGCAACTCGCTCTAATTTAAATACACACACCCCTTGCACTTCTCACACACTGCTGTCCTTATCTAGTCAACAGTGCCCTATAGGGTCATGCAGACTTCCCCTGGATTCCTGTTTTCTGCTTAATCCCAGCCGCTTCCATTTGCGCTTCCTGGCCCAGGCCCTGGCAGAGTGTTCCCTAAGAAGACACTCAGATTTGACTGGCAAGTATATGGGATTAGCTGCCAGACTAAGATCCACGTGAGACACTTACACATTTCACTGGGAGGCTCTACCACAACTTTAGGCAGATAAATCCGAAAAGAAATACCAGAAGAAGAGATGCAGAAGGTAAAACTGCACAACTGCCCTGGCTAGAATACTACACACAGCAGGCGTGCCCAATTCACAGCAGTCACTGCACACAGCACACAGCCTGCTCCGGGTCGGATGCTGCCAACGCAACAGTTACCCAGGGGGCTGGACTGCCGCTAATGGTTGTATCCTGCGGACTCTTCAACAAAGTTAATTTAAATTCTGATCCTCTTATTTATTAAGATGAAAGTATAATGCTCAAGCCTTTTCTTGCTGAAGAGGTTATCACCAGGGGATCATCGAAGTTATCGTACAAACCAGGACACTTGAAAGGGGAGCGCTGTTAGTAATCACACCGGAACAACAGGTAAAAACCAGGATTGCTCAAAGCAAATTGGTGTGTATGATCATCCTAGTTTTATCAGGGAGTTTCCTGTAGAGCAGGTAAAATGATCGGTGTGTAGATATAAATATGTATACATGTTTATATATATAGTCTTAAAGTCGAGTGAGAAGTCTGAACGAGAAACTAAAGAAAAACGAGAAGAATTGAAGAAAAAGTGTGAAAAGGAGTGGCGTCAGTCAACATGGAGACCATGAGGACTATTCTAGCAGATGAACAACATCTCTAGAACACAGAACCCCACAGTCTCCTGGCTGTGGACAGAACGAGACCGTCCTGACACTCTCTGGTACTGACCCTCTTGTGTGCGAAGGCAGGTAGTGGTCACAAGAGACAATTCAGAACGTGGGGAGCCTGGGTTCGAGGCAAGAGCAGGCTGGCCGCGCTCTAAGCACTGAGGAAAAGGAGGTGGGGGGCTCCCGATACACAGGGGTGGGGGGCAGGTCTGAATACAGTCCTCAAGGACACAGCAAGCTCACTCCTGGAATCTCCCGACACGCTGGGAGCCACCTGTGTGCAAGGGGAGGGGCCGCAGCTCCTGACTCCAAAGTCTACACGAATACAAATGGGAACATGCCAGCATCAGCTCCATGCCAATCTGGCCTTTCAGAATTACAAACCACAGCAAAGCGCGTTCCAAGTAGGTTCCGTCCTCCATTTTCTACAACCCCTTTAGTGCTCTAAGGTAAGCGAAGCCCAATTCTCTGCTTTTTGGGGGGCTGAAAGAGTTCATCTCAATTCTGGAGTACTTGGCGTGAAGTATCTAGTTAGTGTGAATGTGATGATTTAGAAAATTCCTAATGCAGTAAATCTGTCAACAATTAGTTGAGAGCATACTCTAATCATATTTGGTAGCACATAAAAACGTAAATGAGCAAATTCAAATCAGTGCTATCAGTAATAATCTCTAGTTTCTAAAAATAACTTGGGAGTAGACCAAGCACACATTAACTGTCTTCTAATGAAACTGCCTCAGGAAGTGGACCTAAACTTTTGGCAAAGCACTAAAGATTCCTGGAATGACCTTAAAATCCTTTATTTGTTCTCCCTGCTTTTCAGGAAAAATTCTTACATTTTCACATAACACGAGCCACAGAGTGAGGTGTTCTTAATAATATAAAAAGTCACAAGGTCTGAAAGTTCTACTAAAGACCTGTACCACCTTCCTTTTTGTGTCAGACAGACACAAACGCCAGAGGACAAAGGGGCATTAAACAAAGCGACAGGCCCCTGCCGCCAGCCGTGCAGGGACCTGCAGTCGCGTCCAGGGTGTCCTCTCCTCTCAGTTAAAACCTGCACAAACTTCGACAAATGAGCAACATGATATATTAGGATGTTAACCAAAAACATCCAAATTCTGTTGCTTAGTAACTGCTGTCAAAAGATCCAATTTCCAGCTCTCCTCTTTGTATGGACTAAACCATGAAAAGGGGAGGATTAGGCACCATGATTCTGTTCGGTGCAGACTACAATCTGCAGTGGGATTTACAGGAGGAGGATATTCAAAGAAGATTATTTCTTTCTTGCAAAGCTAGTGGAAAGGAAAATTCCTTCCATCAATTTCCATTCCTTTAAAAGCAAGACTATATTATGTTATTAATGGGCATAGTTTTATAAACACTAATATTTTTACCTAATTTTATTAAAATAATTTAGTCACATCAGATTGTTTTATTTCTTCTCAGTACTAATTGTGTACTCAAAAGCATCAAGATTAAGTAATTAGTTAAAATTCTATTGCTTAGCTCTTTTGTTCATATAATGCCACTAATAGAACTACTACAACAAATTTTTTAAAAAGTGTAGATGCAAAAATAAATAATGGAATGAAAATATTAAGATGAAATGACGCTGGGAAAACAAACATAAATAGGGGAGAGAAGACCTGTGAACGCTTCAAGCATCTGAATAGAGCATATCGCCCCACCCCGCAGCCCGCAACGTGAGGGTACCACTGTGCACAGCTGTGGCATGCTGAGAAGTTGCTCCATGGAGAAAGAACTTATTAATCAAATTAAGGGTTGTATGAGGTGAATTTTAAATTAATTGAGAATAAACTACTTTCATATATTTTAATACCATCCATATGTGAACAAAAATCTATCACTTAATTACAGTTCAGGATATTCATTTTCATTGTATATAATGAATATCAGTGAAAGATATTCATTAAAGCAAGTCTAAATGACCCTCTCTGACAAAAACTCTTATCTTTTACTGTAAGTAATAAAATGGTATATATAGATATTCTACGAATTAACTATTCAGACCATCCCTAACAAAAATTAATGTTATAATATTTCTGAGTTTCACAAACTGCTGCCACTGCAAAATATTTTGAAAAATCTTTAAAAATTGAGCATTTAGTCATGAAAAATGTAGCTTTAGAAATAATTAAATGCCAATCTTTTACCTATGAAATTAACAAAAAAATATTCTCATAACATCAAGTGTGCTTGAGAGTCTAAGGGAACCGAGGCTCTCAGACGACGGGCCGCCGGTGCGGCTTCGTCCAGCCGTCTGAGGAGGGGGGTGGGCGCCTATAAATCACGACTGTTTTGACATACGAGTTTTGATAGCAATAGTATAAAAATCTTTAAGTTATTCGCATTTTTACCTTAGCAGTACCAATTCTGAGAATTTATCCTAGGAAATAACCAAGAGTGCATGTACAATAACAATGACAAGTGAAAATAACCACTGTACTTTATTAAGCACACATTATATCCCAAGGCACTGTGTGACACTTTACATAAATTACCATTTCACTTAATTCTCATAACTCTATGACGCAGCTATTATTACTATTACTTCTAGACGAGAAAACAGAGGCTATAGTCAAGAGCTGGTAAATGTGGTGGAGCTGGGATTCAAACTTGACTCTATTTGAAACCTAAGCCCAAGTTCTCAGCCAGTAAAATATGCTATGCTAAGAAAAATCTAATAAGAAAACGGGAGCAGTAATTTCCATAGTTTGGTAGTTCTACAGCATAATTATTTATAATTGCGGGAAAAAACCTGGAAACAACCTAAATGTTCAATAAGAAGGGAATGTTCAAATGGATACTGCATGGCTGTTAACTTAGTATAACACTGAGGTAAATTTTAATGACACTGAAAAACGTTTGCAATATATTAAGTGAAAAAGCAGGTTTAAAACAACACAGCCAATGCGATCCCTGACACACACAGTGTGTGTGGGGGGGGGGAGAGAGGGAGAGAGAGAGAGAGAGAGAGTGTGTGTGTGTGTGTGTGTGTGTGTCTGTGCGGAGGAGGGGGCTGCAGGGCAGACATGGACTCATTTTTATTTCCTCCTGTGTCCTTTTCTACATTTTCTAATTAACTTTGCAATTAGAGAAAACTACATTTGGAGGTGGAATGGGGGTAAGCACTTACAAAGAAAGAACTGTCCTCTCCAGAATAAAAAAATTACAAATTATATGTGCTCTGAAAAAAACCATTGAAACATCTTCCCATCAGCACACTACAAATTAAGGGGGGGGGAGGTAGACCAGAACTACTAACCACTGGCATTTATATCTTGTTTTCAAAAGCAACCTGGAAGACTTAGCACCTCCAGGCTGGTTTGAGCCATCCGCTTTTGTCAGTTTATCACTGGGCAACAATGTAAAAATTATTTGCAGGGGCCCAGCTGGTGTAGCTCAGTGGATTGAGCGCGGGCTGGGAACCAGAGGGTCCCGGTTCGATTCCCAGTCAGGGCACATGCCTGGGATGCGGGCCAGGTCCCCAGTAAGGGCCATGTGAGAGGCAACCATACATTGCTCTTTCTTCCTCCCTTCTCCTCTCTCTGAAAATAAATAAATAAAATCTTTAAAAAAATTATTTGCAGGGAAAGATTCTGCAATATTTCTAATATAGTTCCAAGACACCAATGCTTCATTCTTTCTCTGTTCTGTACTTTAGTTTCAGAGAATAATATTATTTTCCCCAAGGAAAACCAAAAAGTTGAGTATGTATTTCTTCCACTGCTGAAGCAGAAATACTTTTTGTAACTTGAAAAATGCATGGATGATCTAGACAGTGAATCATGAATTGAGACAATTTTGAATAAGCTTGTATAGGCACTTATTTTCATATTCCTTAGCCTTCTACTCATTTAAAACTCTGCCTTGAAAGGCTTCAACAATTTAAAGATTAAATCATAAGTTATTATGCCATTAATTTAACCATTTAAGCCTCTAAAATCAGCATATTACCTTCCCCCCTCAAGTCAATTTGCAAGAGATTAAAATAATAAAAACGATAATATCTCACACTTACAAAGCAGCTTTGATCTGCAGGAGTCTAAAGTACTTTTTAAAAACTTTTATAGAAACACTAGGACCATCCACCCACATTTCGGAGTACATCTGAGGCAGACGCTGGCAGCTGGCGAGAAGCAATGGAGTCACTTACCACCTGCACAGAAGACGACTACTTTTGACAAGCATAGTATAAGGAATAGATGGAGCTAGAGACGTGCCAATAGAATTAGCTGTCCAATTAAAAGATAAATTCAATGACCACAGATTCCAAGGGCATTGAATTTATAATTCTAAAATTATGTAAATTTTCACCAGAGGAAGTGGCTTAACGGTTTGCTTTAGAAGAGAGGAAAAAAACAACAACAAAAAACAGAGAACATTAACCCCTGCCTACATCAGGGAAATTACAGGTCCTCTTTATTCTGTCCAGAATAACGAGTAGATACTACTGGTTTCACCTCAGACACAGAATAAACCATGATATTTAAGTTCTTTTTGTGTCTAGAAACATTTCCCTCTCTTTCACACTCAGTTCCAAAGATCCTTGTACGAAATATTTCTCTTCCCATTTCAGTGTGCAGAACCGGACCCCTGCTCCAAGCTCTGCCTCCTCCACCCATTTCAAGCCCCCTACAGAAATAATTTTCTGCCACCTGCACAAACAAGAGACTAACTTTTCAAACATATTTTTTTGGAGTCAGCTTCCTCTTAAATGTGGTTTTCTTCTTCAGTCTCTTCCCTAAAGAAAAACTGAAGTGACTCCATCCTGGAGGGCCCCTGGGCACGGTGAAAGAACACCTGCGCTGTCTTCACCACGTGGCACTCCAGGTCTGAAGATTACTTTCCCTGAGTCTGATTTTTCCACGTCTCTTTAACATAGTCAGTTCTTAACTATCAAAGACCAAGCATGAAAAAAATGCTTTAAGTAAAGAACTACTTCAACTAGATACAAAATAAAGTTTCTTCACCATCTGGGAATATATAAAATCAGAACATCAATGGAAACACTGGCTACTAAGTGAGATGGAACAGCCATTAAGGATTTTCATCGTTGCTTTTAAAGAGCAGCCACACGCTACCCCAGACGCCTTACATGGCACTTGCTTGAACGCGTGAGGTGGGCCAGACGGTGGGAGAGTCCTGCCAGCTCTGGGAGTCTACTCTACGTTGTTCTACCTCACTGACGGCTCCAAGCGGCCATGTGGAAAAGGTGACAAACGGCACGTGGAGAAAGGAAGAAGGATGAGGGACTGCGTTAAGTTGTCAAGCAGAGTGATTGTTATCTACACACCACATTCTTTTCGTAGGGGTTTTTGGAAATATCTTTGCAATGATATACTTCTGTATACAGTCAACTTAACTGACCTCAAACAGTTTGACTTTGTACATTGATGAGGGAACTTAAAAACAAATCCTAAATAAATTCGTTCCACTCTACTCAAGCACTCTCAACTAGGATCTGTCTTTCAAACAATACGAACTTAAGAAATAAAAATTAATCGTAATACGTAGAAAACAAAACATAATTTGGAAGACAAAAGTACTCTAATGAAAATGCATTACACAGCTAAACATGTCTCAAATAGCTGTTTCTTCCTAAATTCTGCTGATAACGTAGCCCCACTTGGGAAGAACACAGTTGCTATGGCGCACGCACACACACACAGATGTCTCTGTACATGCACACGCACATCTGAGAGACATGAAATTAAAATGAAAGTAAAAATCCTGATACCTTCTTCATGGCCTGACACTTGGCTGTCTCAGAAAAGCCAATCATCTTATCAGGAGAACAGATCTTGATGAAGGGGAAGTTGGACTCCTCGGCGATCTTTGCAGCCAGCGCCGTCTTCCCGCTGTGGGGAGGGCCTGAACAGAGACGTGAGCGCGTCAGGGGAAGAAAGCCAAGCTAAGCAGAGGGCAGCAGAGCAAGTTTAAACCTTTACCCACAAGGTACTGAGGTCTCAACTAGTTGCTCATTAACATTTCTTGACACAATTTCATGGCAGACATGTTTTCTCTTATTTATTAGCAACTAAACTTAATGAACTGATTAGCATTTCTCAAAAGTATGATGAAATACATTCCTTCTTTCTTTCTCACATAGCCCTAATCTTTCAAACTTCTGGCTAAATATATAAAATACAAAGATTTTGCTTCTCTAGAAAAAAAGAGCACATTCAAATGCATATCAGTATCTATATTTAGTTCTACCAAACTGATCGTCTAACAAAATGAATATAATCTTAGATGATCGTGGAGGCAGGGAAAAACTGCCTTATTAGAAGCAAATGTGACTTAAAAAGCTAGAATTCTAAAGACTCGGACCTCCTCACAAAGGTAACTGAATCTACAAACGTACCTGTATTTACACATCTCCCCCTTCCCTTCTGTGCAATGGAAGATGTGTTCCTCTTCCACCCATCAGCCAACAGATTCTTCCTTCCCTTCTTTTCAGGAACCTGACATTGCCGATAGTACCCCCTCTCCTGCATGTTCCATCTCTTTCTCTTCACACCCTTCAACAGTACTCTTTCTTCTCCCTTCAGAAGGGAACTTCCCTAAATGCCTACTCCAGCTGCCTTCATTCTTCACTCCATCCATTCTCAAACAGCCGCATGGCTTCCATTCCCTTACAGCAGGGGTGTCAAATGCATTTTCAGCAGGGGATGCATCAGCCTCGCGGTTGCCTTCAAAGGGCTGAAATAATTTTAGGACTGTGCAAATGTAACTACTCCTTAACTGTTAAGGAGTAGAAATTACATTCAGCCCTTTGAAGGCAACTTCGAGGCTGATGTGGCCCCCGGTGAAAATGCATTTGACACCCTTGCCTTACAGGAACAGGCTCCCACCGGGGTCACCAATGACCTCCATGTCCCCAAATCCAACAGACACTTTATCTGTTGGCCTCTTAAGAATATTTGATACGATTGATAACTCTCCTCTTTCCTTAAATATTTTTCTTTGCTTCTGTGATAGCACATTCTCTCCCCTGTCTCGCCTCTTTTGTGAACTCTTCCTTTGCTGCTTAGTCCTTAAATGTTGATGCACCTCAGAGATCAGTTCCAGGCCTCCTTTTCTTCTCAACCTTATCCCTTTCTGTAAGTGATCCCATCCAGTCGCATGGACTCAACAGTCCATGTACTGACAGCTCACGAATGTGCACTGCAGCCAGGCCTCTCTTTGGAGCGCCAGGCCTGCGTATCCAACGGGCCACTCGACATTTCCAGTTCAATGATCCTATAGGAACTTCAAACTCAACGTGTCCAAAACTGAGCTCACGATCTTTCTCTCCAAATCTGCCTCTCCACTAGTGCTTCCAATCTTAGTAAACGGGCTGTGTACACTAGAAACCTGAGGATCGTGTTTGATGCCTCTCCCATACTCCATCTAGTTACTTCATATTTCTAAGCTTCCACTTCCCTATCTACGAAATAAGGGTAACAGCAGCTTCTATCCTCAGAACTCAAGTGGGGTTTAAGTGAGATAATATGTGTGAAGTGCTAGTAGAGTGACTGGCAAATAGTAAGAGTTCAGAGAATGATAGCTCAATTATGATAAACAATTAATAATCATTACAATAATATAAAGTATCTTTTATTCTACATCCTAAATATTTCTCAAAATGGTCTACTTACCTCCATCTCCACAACCACTGTTACTTCAAGCTACAGTCAGCTCTCATGAGGACTAATGCACCTGATTCTAACCAGCGGCCTCTCCTGTACCTTCTCTGGCCCTTCCAACACATTCTCTGTCACAAAGCAGCTGTGATGTTTTGAAAATACAAATCTGGTCACGTCACTTCATTGCCTAGAATCCAACAGAGGGCTTCCCACTGCCCTTCAGTCAGAGTCTGAATCGTTAACGTGGTCTACCAGGCTCGGCACGAACTGACTCCTCCGTCCACTTCCTCAGTCTGGTGGGCGGCCAGTCTCCCTGTCCTCTTCAATCTCCTTCCTTCCCAGGGCTTGCTCACATGCTGATCCCTCTACACAGAACACCATCCCTGGTTACTCTGCCTGGCCTGCTTCTCCCCGCCCTTCAGGTCTTGCTTCATGTGTGTCTCTTGGTGAACCCATCCCCAGACCCCTGGGAAGGGTCGGATCGCCTTGTCCTGGGCACTCGCTGAACTTCTCTGTTGTCCTAATCACAACCGCAAATAAACAACTGGCGAACAGAATGTCCTTTCCTTTTTGTCTGCTTGGTAAAATCCTGATCCTTCGAAGTCTAAATTAAACACCACCTCTAAATGCCACCTAAATTAAACACTAAATTAAATTACCTTGACTACTGATGGGCAAAATGACTTGAACTCACACACATCTTTACACATACACACTGTAGTTAGGAATTTGTTTACATGTCTTTTTTCATGACCAAACTGAACTCTGTGAATGCCTCTGTGCCCTAAAGCTGCCGCTCTGAGACTTAGAGTGTACACTTTGTCTCACAGCAGCAGCTGTAAGATACAAATCAACTAATGAAGTACTCGCTGAATATTTATTTAATTGAATTGAGTACTAGGAGTACTGCACAGTCTATTAAGTAATGTAGAAATTTACATACAATCCTACAAGAAAACTAGTTGCTATCATTCATCAGGAACATTCTATCCCCAAAAGGATTCTAACTTGTGCACACTATTGGTACATATATACTGGCTTACTATTTCCAGATGATGAACAGTTATAGAAATATAAATAATTCATTTTTCTGGAATGTGCTAAATAGCTTTGTAAAAGTGCTGCTTTTCTGTTTTACTTTTAATGCCATCTCATCATTGCTTCTCACCTTCCAAAAGGACGCTAACCAATGGTGTGCGGTCACTGTTTTTGGTCTGCTGAACCAGCAGCTCCCCATCTTCCAGAACGCGAGTAACTGGATCACCCCATTTGATGATACCATTCATAATGTAACTTGCATAATCCTCTTGGTTTGTGCCAAATGCCTATGGAAGAAAAGGATAGTTTAAAGCATTATATTAAAAATTAAAGTATTTAAAGGTATAAAAGATGAGTAATAATTCCCACACACTAAAAGTATTGAGCAACATCCCATATTAATGTAAAAAGCCTGAAAAGCAAAACCAAACCCATTGTTTTATAATTTTGCTTTTAACTTTTTACCCAATTGGGGGGTGGAGGGGGGGAAGCTGTTTTGTGTGATTTAATGGAATAAAACAATAGATTCTAGGCTCAGATTCTACCAGAGCCCAAACTGTCATAATCCATGAGAAGGGTACATTTTAATGTGCTTATTTCTGTAAGGAGTACATGGGTTGTTGCCTTCTGTTAAGAACAAAACAAGAAAAAACGATTATGGACTTAGAAATCAGAAACAGTTGGTGAGGCAGACAAAGACACTATCCTAACTGTCACTGTAGGTGTCATGGATTAAAATGGGAATGTAAAATGGTAATAAGGAGAGCCTGTTCACATCGGCTTGGTGGTAGGGGATAGAAGTTAAATGGAACCAAGATAAGTATATGTGTGTTAGTGTAAGATTTCAAATGAGGTAGAAATGAGCAGTTGTAATCAAAGACTGAAGGGTTGGGAAAAGAAAATAAAAGCAATTACTATATGTAATAATTATTTTTTGCTTTACTAAGAGAGGGGAGGGAAGGGAGAAAGAGAGGGAGAGAAACACTGATGTGAGAGAGAAACATCAATCGGTTGCCTCATATGTGCCCAGACCTGGGACCAAAATAGCAACCTAGGCACATGCCTTGACTGGGAATCAAGCTCATGATCTTCACTTTGTGGGACGATGCCCAACCAAACCCATCAGGGCTATATCACTACATGCTGGAGTTTAAATCACATCCCTATTCATTTTCAACTCCTAATCTCAAATTGGAACTCCCACCAAATCAGCTGACAAAAGCAGTCAGTAACTTTAGTAATTATTTACTTAATTGAATTTTCATAAGGTTAACAGGAAAAGAAATGAGTAGGAAAACATCACTCGGTGTAACTAACGTAAAGGCTACATGTCTTGAGAATCTCAAATTTTAAAGTTATTACATCCTTCAAACAGTTAATTTTTCTCCCCGGTCAGGTGGGTCAGTTACTTGGGAGTGTTGTTTCATGCACCAGGTTCAATTCCTGGTCAGGGCAGATACCTAGGTAGGGGGTTTGATCCCTGGTCAGGGCGCATACGGGAAGCAACTGATCTATGTTCCTCTATCACACTGATGTTTCTCTCTCCCTCCCTCCCTCCCTCTCTCTCAAATCAATAAAAATATTTTTAAAAAGTTAATATTTCACTGCCCGACATATGGAATAATTTTAATGCTTCTTTAGAACTTGGACCTCACAGAAAATCATTCTTTGTAATACTGCCTCTAAACAGTATACGATGCTCTCATTACTCTATCACTCTGCCACCAAATCATTTCTCATACCTCTCTTTGGCCCCTGCATACACACTAGCCCTTTGATTGCTGAGTACAAAGGAAAGTCCTCATTCCCTGGCCTGGATCTGTGGCATTCGGTGGCCCTGTACAAACTTATAAAGGAAGAGCCTAACACGTCCTGCTGTAGGAAACACCTAGACGGGCTGACCTCCGTCTTTACTTATTCCAAGTGCACACTCTCGGTCTCACAGCAGCGCCTCCAGACTCCCGAACCAGGGAACAGGGACCCTCCCAGGCTACACAGTGTGTGTGAGCTTCCTTTGCTTGTCCTGTCACTTCATTTTTTGTTTTACCCCCAGACCCTTGGAATAAATAAAAAAAACTTATTTCTTACTTAACTTTGTTATCTTAGTTTCCCCTTTCTTGTAGCCAAATTATTTGTCATTAAAAAAATCCTAGACTAGATCAGTTAGGTTGGGCTCTAATATTTTTGGTAAGTATTACAAATGCCAACAGCAAAAGATTAACCATTTCCATTTCTCAGTAGCTTTTGAAAGTAATTTTATAGTTAAAATTCACAACAGTAATAAAAAAAGTAGACAGAGCTAAAACAAATTGATTTTTGTCTTTAAAGGGGATACCTGCAACAAATAATTATTGTGAAGAATATCTAAAAACTTATACAGATTAAAGAATAAACAATACAACAGAAAAATAGGCAAATATGTGAACAGCATTTCATGAAAGACACTCATATGCCCAATGAACGTATGAAGAAATGCTTACTTACCTTCGTGAGTAACCCGTGAAATGCAAATCAAGACCAGAATGAGATCCCATTTTACATCCAACCGAATGGCAAAAACCTGGTCTGACAACACCAAGTGGTGTACAGGATGCAGAGCAACAGGATCTTTTACATTACTGGGGGAAGTGCCTATTGACTCAACCACTGGGAAAAGTTTGAAATTCTTCAGTTTGAAGACGGACACTCATAGTACATCCAGCAAGCCAGCAATTTTATTGCTAAACATATATCTGAGAGATACTTGTTCAAGAATGCTTATAGCAACACTTGCTTGTAATGTGAAGGAATGCTAATGTCCCAAATGCCCACTTACAAAAGAAATGTGGTAGCCACACAGTGGAATGCTATTCAGCAATGAAAATAAGTGATGGATAGGTACAAAAAACCACATGGATGATTCTTGCTAATAAAATAGCAAGCCCTCCAAATTGCATGCACTGGACTTTACTTTACACACCATGATTTTAGACCAACGACAACAGTGTGTCACGAACTGAAGACCAAGATGAATTCAATTCTCTGCTTTTAAGGTCCATTTAGAGAAGAAAACCAAACACACACACCTTTTAAGAGGCCTACCCGTACTTTGTTTTTGGGCTAATATAGAACTCCAAACAATGGTTACCCAAGGAAGAGTAACCAAACATTAGTGGTTACTCATAGAAAAATGGGTTAATGACCTTATACTACATTCTAAAGCTCCAACTATGACTGTTGAGTTTTGAGTACATTTTTTAAAAATGATACCTTTTTTTAAAAAGGGCACTTAGAACAGTTAAGAGACCTTAGAAACTATAGCAATTAAAGGACCTAAAAGTACTAAGCAAGAAAAAGGCATGCCTTGGAGGAAGTTGGAGAAAGGCAGAGAAAGAGAAGAATATGAGTTAATTTTAAATATGATATATAATTTTTATATGATATATAACTAACATATGGAGGATGGTTGAATTAGGAAGAATTTTGGTTTCAGTAGCTTCAGACTGTGTAAGAACCAATGAGAAAACTAATTCTAATTCAATATAAAGTAAGAACTAATAATTAGAAAGACTCACAATGGGATGGTCTGCAGATAGGATGGCGAACCCCCTGCCACGAGAGATACTGCAGTGAATATCGGTTAATCACCAGCCATTAGAGTTATTGTTTGAATGTTTCTTGTACTAGATCCTTCTAATACTGAGATTATCTGAATTTAACAGTACAAATGCCATAACCTTCCATAATACTGGGTAAAATGGCAGTTATTTTTCTCCTGAATTATTATTTTTTTGGCTTATGTATCACTCAACATTCATACTCACTGGTTTGATATCATTCTCCAAAGAAGCAAGGAAGTCTCCCCTTGTCACCTGCAGGCTCTCTGCTTTTTCCATGTCTACTTCGACTTTAGTGCTGGCCTAGTTAGAAATAAAAACAAAATTTAAGGACTTCTAAGATTTAAGAACATTTTTTGGCCTAAGAATGTAACACCTGGAGATTTTTAGAAGCATATTTTCACATCTCTCTCAAATTCACAAACACATATACCTTTGCCTGAACAATTCCACTTCCAGGAATTTATCCCATAAATATATTCACAAATGTGTGCAAAGTTATATTACCAGGACATCTACTACAGTGATCTGTAATAATAGCAGAAGACTAGAAGCAAATCAAACGTCCACCAAGCGAGTACCAGTGAAGTCATTATGACACATCCGTACCGAAGAACTCTGGGTAGCCGTTTCTTCGTGAATGGGGCAGGAGGAGGAGAAAACACACACAGAATCTCTAAGAACAGTGGCTATCATCCTTGTATCAGGATAGCCCCTAGAGTCATTAGAGATGCACCGATACCCAGCCCCACACCCTTCAGGATTCTGAGTTAAGAGGGTCCAGGCATTTATATTTTTATAAAGTGCCTGATGCTCAACCAGGTTTGTAAACATTCTTCTAGGAGATCAAGGCCCTCCAACTTTCATTTGCACTCATACTCTGTGCTTGAGAGTCTATGTGCCAGCTCCAAATATTCCGCTTCCTGCACCTGGAGCTGACACTTAGAACAGACATGTGCAGAGCGTCCAGACCTTTATCAGCACTTGGAGCTGCCTGGGCCTGATGAGTGATTGAGATACCAACGCATTTTTTAATGCGACTGGGCTCACTCCCAATAGCACCAGGCAAGTTAGTCTAATATTTAAAATGGTACTATGGTTATAGAAAAAATTATCTTTAAAAAATATCTGATTATAAAACAAAAGTATGTTAAGCAACAGCAACTTTCCATTGATTATTAGAAAATATGAGTCATGTTCCTTTAGGAACAGACTGCTGAGACAAATAAAATGACGGACTTTTTTTTAAAAGTCAGTTTTACAGGTTAAAAAGAACTGTCAGGAAACTGAATCAGGATAAATTTATTTATCTCCCTTCCTGCCCCAAATCCCAGGAAATGACAGGAAGTTAGGGAGGAAGGTTAAAAAGCATAGAAGATAAATCCAGAATTTTTAACACTGAGCAGAGAGGAGTCTGAGAGGGAGAGGAGAGAAAAAATGGTAGAGAAAAAATGACGGAAGAAGAAACATTTTCCACAACTGAAGAAAGCTTTGTCTTTTCAGTTTACAGGGTCCACTGAGTGCTGACCAGGGTGAAGGGAAAGAAACCCACACCTGTCTAGACAGTGCTGTGAAGGATCGGAGCCCTAGAGGTAAGGAGAAAGTCCTAGAACCTTTTTGAGAGACAAAACCAGGTTACCTGTGAAAGAACCTGGCCACACTAGAAACTGGAAGACAGAGTAACCACATTTTCAAAATACGTGCGGCTCTCCACCCTAAAAGTGATTTCCATGTACACAGGAAGACACAGGCAAGCCTTTTTATAACAGTACTATGCACGGTTCTAGCCACTAGAGCAGTGATTTTCAACTTTTCTCATCTCATGGCACACATAAACTAATTACTAAAATTCTGCAGCACGCCAAAAAATATATTTTTTTGCCGATCTGACAGAAAAAATAGGTACAATCTGATTCATTGCCACCAGATGGCTGTTGTGTTGGCTGTTGTCAGTGTTGAATTTGACAGTCTAAGGGAAAGGAGGCCACTGGCCCTGACTAAACAGCTGGCTATTGCATGTCTTAAAAATTCTCACTGATTAAGACTTTTGACACGTCTAACAGAATTCTAGCCCTGGCTGGTGGGGCTCAGTGGACTGAGTGCCGGCCTGCGATCCAAGAGGTCACCACTTTTATTCCCAGTCAGGGCACGTGCCTGGGTTGCAGGTCGGGTCCCTAGTTTGGGGGAAACGAGAGGCAACTGGTCCATGTATCTCTTGCGCACTGATGTTTCTCTCCCTCTTTCTCTCTTCGTTTCCCTCTCTCTGAAAGTAAATAAATAAAATCTTAAAAAAAATAAAAAGAAAAAAGAGAATTCTATAAGGCATAAACTTTAAGGTAAAAATGGAGAAGACAGTTCCGACATTAAAATCCCAATGAAGCTACCAGACTCATTTTAAATGTCCTCTACCTATACAGCCCTAAGTTTTTACTATGATGTTTTGTAGTTTTGATTTCCTCTTATAGTGAAACTGAAATTACATAAACAAACAGCAATATGAAGGGAAAATCTTGTCTATCTTTCAAAATTTGCCAAAAAATATGATATATTTCTGGACTGAAACTGGTGTGCAACTTGTCTTTTTACTACTAAGAAAGGACTCACCCAATGAATTAAAAGTGAACTAAGATGGATGGGGAAGAGTTATTTTAGAACAAGTTGTTTTCATGTACTCCAAGAATCTCAGAAGTTACCTAATTATAAACAATCAATAGTACTATGACTGTAAATTATGCCTGACTATTAAGTTTTCTCAGGCTTTCTCTTAGCTATTTTTTTATTATTTTATCAAATTAGTAAAACCTTATTTTTTTAAATCCTGCAATTCTGAATTTTTACTCGCTTAGAAAACCTTTTCTCATTTGTCTGAATTAGTGCGATTTTCCCCTGCATTTAATTTATAACAGCTAATCAATACAGAAGAGGCAACATCTTTCAGCTTATACCTGCAGAAACTAATAAACTTGTATTTCAACACTAGCAAATATCAAGTGGTCACCCTTAAATTTCATAACCTTTTAAATCTGACCTTTGAAAGTTCTTATCATTCCTGTTAAATTAAGGGTAGAATGACCTCAATCAATCAAAATTCTACAGAAAATAAATAATTTTATTAAAGTTCTGCAAACACAAGTCAGAGCTTTGATTTGGTTGTAAAGTGTGTGTGTGCATGTATGTCCTCGATCTGTTTCCTGACAACAGATTAGAGCAGAAGAAATTTAGGTTACGATCTTCTTTACCTGAAGCAGAAATTCCTTGCAAGATAAAAACAACCAAATGTCACATGAATTTTAGTTGATCACATACATGGGTTCAACTATAAATGACGTGACCATCAGGTGTTTATGATCGGATTTACAGCTTGTTTTAGAACACTGGACAGAACAGTTTCACAGGGGAGACCTGTTTCGTTCAGTCAACCTGACTTCGTTTGAACCTCAATCTCTTAAAAAGGAAGCAAAACCACTAATAATGGCTTTTTATACTACAAAGAAAGAACATCATAACAAATAGTTGAATGGTGTGTATAAGTTCTATACCAACTTTCAATCACAAGTTTCAAATTACTTCTTCATCCATCACTGCTAGTAAAGCTATGAGCGTCTCCAGCAGCGGGAACCCTAAAACTGTGTGCCTTTTGTTCAGCCGAGGAGGAGTCTTACTGGGAAAACAGTGTTTAAAGAACTTCTGACAATACAGATTTTTTAAAAGGCAGAACAAGAAAGAAATGTTAGTACTATTTCTTTTTGGGGGTGGAGTTAGTGTCTTACATATCCTTCCCTTCTTTGAAGTGCCTATGGGTCCCTTGTATCAGATATTCCAGATACTGTAAAAAAAAAAACCACATTAAAAGTTCTCTGGTACAAAAAGGTGATGATCACAAGTCAATATGCATCACCTGATGTTTAAATTAAAGATAATTCAACCACATGGGAAAAGTGAGGGAAATAATGTCCACTATTCGCACTACTTCTTACTTGCAAATCTGAACAATAATATATTCTGTATACTGGTAACTAACATATTAGTTTTACACTTAGAAAAATGATACCTGCAAATAGTCAACAAAACCCAGAAACTCGGATATTGAAAAGGATGTATGGTATCCTCTCAAATCCTCCAATGATAACAAAAATTAAAGAACAACTTATAGGGGTGTCCAAACTTTTAGCATCTCTGGGCCACACAGGAAGAAGTAGAGTTGTCTTGGGCCACACATTAAATACATTGTGACACACAATCACCAAAAAAAAAAAAACCCCTCATAATGTTTTAAGTAAATTTACGATTTTGTGTTGGACTGAATTCATAGCCATCCTGAGCTGCATGCGGCCTGCGGGCCGCAGGTTGGACACCCCTGATTAAGGCACTGCCACATACAGTATTTGATTTCATTTCCACAGAAGTCCAGAAACAGGTAGTTACTGCCCTTTGACGGAGCAGAAACAAGAAAAGGAAAGAAGTATAATGCAAACCACACCTCAGGACTATGGAACATGTGGTCTTCCCACCACATCTCATTGCTTCGTGTGTACAACTAATACAGGCTTAAAGAAAGTGTGTTTCTTAGTGGGATGATGGCTTAGAGACATTTTGGGATAAGATTATTGTGGTTAAAATGGCAAATAACTAAATAAGAGAAGAATCTGGAGGCTAATGCATATGAAAAATCTGATAACCAACAATTTAGTTATTGTGGACTTTATCAGGAAGCACTGATTTGGTCTGAGGTGAAGGATCAGGAAGGTGGGGAGCAATTTTCACATCATTTACACAATTCTTCTGGAAGTCACCATCACTTCTTACCAACACATTTCTTATGGCAAGGAGAGAAAAGAAAAAAGAAGAAGAAAGAAAGGAACAATTTGCTTTATAAAGGACCCGATATAGTATTCCCCCACTATCCAGACCTTTGGCATTTTTTAAAAAAATGCAGTAGTATTAGTATCCTCCTCCTCCTGGGTCTCCAGTACTTTAAAAGAGGTTTTTCTCATCTGTCTAAAGTGGCTTTCTCCGGTATGGCATTCCTGAGCTAGAACAGAGTTATTGCTATTATGTAGGGAAATTATGATTTATAGAGTTTGATTCAGAATACACATATAAGTTTACAAACTTTAAAAATATTTACTAGATACCTATCATGTTTTCAGTATTTAAATCTATTAGTGATACTGTGGGAACTTCAGAGATGAATAAGGTATGGGCTGAAAGTTGACAAACTTTTCCTGTGAAGAGCCAGACAGTGCACGCTTTAGGCTTCATGGGCCATGCTGTCTCAGCTACAAGTACATGACTCTGCCGCTATAGTACGGAAGCAGCCACAGACACTATGTAAATGAATGGGTGTGGCTGTGTTAAAAAAACTTTATTCATAAAATCTGGTGGCTGGCCAGATATGGTTTATGGGCCAGTCTGCCAACCCCATTTGGTTTAGAATCATTGCTAGAATGTACCCAAATAATGAGAATATACTCAACCTAACTGCTCAGGCTTTCATTATTTCCTGCAAGAACTGCTATAAAAATCCCCCTCTCTTGTCTGTGTCTCCAACTCCACTCCCCTAAACACTCCACTCGACACAGCTGCCGGAGTGGTCTTCTGTTTTAATACTATGTCACTTCTATTCTTCAAACTCTTCAATGGCTTAGCACTACTCACAGAGAAAGGTCCATACTTCTTCGTGCAGTACAAAAGGCTCTTTGTGCTCCATCCCCTGCTTCAGTCTCTGACTTCGGTCTCCTCACAATCTCGCTCTGCCTCCCCTCCCTGCCTTCCAGGCTGAGGCAATGCTGAATTACCCTAACATATCATGCTATTTTGAGTCTCTGTTCCCTTGCATATATTGTTCCTTATACCTAAAATGCCCCACCCCACCAAGAGACAGGAATCCACACAGGAATTCCTCCGTGAAGGTTCTTCTCTCCCCTTCAACTGACTACATCTGACACCTTTCACTTCCTTACCTTCCATGGACTTTCTATGTGGAGGGTAGACTGTGAGCTGCTCAAGGGCGGGGACTTACTTCTTTGCAGTTGTAGCAGTAACCGCTAGCACAGTGGCTGGCATACAGCAGGACAGGTCTGTTTTGAACCGAAGGTACCATAAATGATACACTACTATTTCAGGAGGATAATACATCATTCTTGAAAAAGAATCAGAAAAGGTTTGAAGAGAGTGGTGGCATATGGACAAGGTATTGAAAAGATACGTGAACAGAGAGGGTAAAAACCCTCAGTGAAGAAAAAAAAAGTAGGAAAGTAGAAAACAAATTAATGTCTGATAATCAGTGAGTATTTCAGTTTGACTGAGATGTATGGAGAATAATTGAGAACACATCTGGAAAGGCTAGCTTAGGACCTTAGGTCCACAGGACCTTAAAGACAAAGGCTAAGAAGTCAGTACTTTGTTCTGGAGACAAAGGCGACTCACTGAAAGTTTCTGAAGAGCAGAGTGAAATGAAATAACATTCATCAAAGAGAAGGTAGACAGTGACAATGAGAACTGAAAGATACTGCCAAGACAGAACTGACAAAATTTGGCAAATGACTTGATGTGGGACACTGTAGAGTGACAGGAATCAAAAATAACCCTGAAGTTTTAAGCCTGGGAAATTGAGATATCAGCAAAAGAGGAGCAAAAAGAAAAGTAGTTTAAAAAAGTCGCCCTGGCTTATGTGGCTCAGTGGATTGCCTGCGTACTGAAAGGTCACCAGTTTGATTCCCAATCAGGGCACATGTCTGGGTTGCAGGCCAGGTCCCCTGTTGGGGGAGTGTGAGACGCAACTGGTTGATCTATGGATCTCTCGCACATCGATGTTTCTCTCCCTCTCTTTCTCCCTCCCTTTCTCTCTCTCTAAAAATAAATAAATAAATCTTTTTTTAAAAAGACAGCAAATTTGTTTTTGGAACATTAAATGAAACCTGATAAAACATCCAGGTAGTTAGTTATTTATTTTTAATATTTTATTTATTTATTTTTAGAGAGAGGAGAAGGAAGGGAGAAAGAGCAATGTATGGTTGCCTCTCACATGGCCCTCGCTGGGGACCTGGCCTGCAACCCAGGCATGTGCCCCGACTAGGAATCGAACCAGGACCCCTTGGCTCCCAGCCCGCGCTCAATCCACTGAGCCACGCCAGCCGGGCCAGGTAGAGTTATTTAGTATAAATTGAGAGTGGGTGACATACTTTCAAGAGATAAGACTTAAATCTGGGAGCTGTCTATCTATAGGTGATAGCTAAAACCCGAGGAGGAGAAGGGATGCTAAAGGATCAAATGTACGCGTTCAAACTTTATCAAAATAAAAGTATGCTCATATTTCTACCAGAGTATCAACATATTATTGTCCTAACTGGTAAACATGTCCATTTCCCTGACTCTGAATTTCCTGAGGGGAGAGACCATGCTTTACTATCTTCATGTCTCCAGCTTAATACCTCAAAACTAGCAATTATGCAGTCCATTTACTGCATGAAGCAGCCCCTGTAACTCTAGAATGGAGGAAAAAATCCAATTTCCTATGATACGTTACAATTCAACACAGCACAAAGATTTAAAAAACTCTTCAAAATCTTCATCTTCACATGTATCAGATGGAGACAAGCCTCAGGTAGATGCGTCAGTGGTCACCATGCGGCAGGTGCTACCGTGACTTTTCCTGCTGCTCTGAAGATTTAGCAGTTGGTAGCCAATTCCTATTCCCTTTACCCTGAATCTCTTCTATGGAAAGTCAGCATCACCCTAGCCCTCAGCGCGCTGGAAAGGAAAGAGGGAGAACACCAGCACCGTAGGTGCAGGGCTGCAGGCTCCCCCTCTGTTGGTCGACCGGACTGACCTTTATGTGTCTGTTCATGGCAGTGGACTGCGCCGCTCGCACCAGGCCCTCCAGCTCAGCACCGCTGAAGTTCTTGGTCTCCACAGCCAGTTCTTTAATGTCTACGTCAGCAGAGAGTAGCTGATGCCCTCTCATCCTTGCCGTGTGGATGTGAAGGATCTGTAGTCGACCTTTCTCATCTGGTAAGCCTTGTAATTGAAAATAAAGTAGAGATTATTTTATTCCTAATGTTTTCTTAGAGCTATTCAAGCATGTAAACATCTGCTTCTCATGATATACAACTTTTCTAACATTAAGCTATTGAGTTATGTGACTTTGCTCCTGTTAATGAACTCTGAATACACCCCCCACCCCAGGCCAGTGGTGACAGGTCTTCTTACCTATTTCCATTTTCACTTCCAGTCTTCCAGGTCGGAGGAGGGCCTCATCTATCAGATCCGGCCTGTTGGTCATTCCTGAGCACAGGTGTTAAAACAACATACAAATGATCACAATTCAAAAATAAGATAAAATATCCCTTAAGTAGACATAAGAATAGTGATTTATCTTAGAAGCTAAGAGGATTCTTTATAAAAGTCAAATAGAAAACCAAATTATTCTCAAACAAAAATATCATTTGTTCTTGATCTACTCTAATGAAAATACCTGGAGACTTTGCTTTAACAGTTCCCTACTGTACCAGCCAATGGAATATAAAAACAACGAAAACCGTAAATACTGAAAAAGGAGCAGTAAAGGTCAGAGAGGGTAAACTACCTGTCAAAACGGGAGAGGGGCCACATGAATCTGATCTGTCTGACCCCCAAAGTCCCTTCCCTTTTTGTAGGCCAATGGTTTTCAACCTTCATAAATAGCAGACTTCCCCCCACGCCCGAATGTCATCTTAAGAAGAACCTCAGCACATTAAACGGTTAGAAGATGAAGTTATAATAGGATGCATGATCTGAAGCTCACTCCCTGGCCCTCGCAGACCCTGGAGCCCCTCTGAGGACCCCTGGAGGCCTACGGGACCCAGTTTGAAAACCATTGCATCACACTGTGCTCTCTGGGCGAGCTATATGCCTAAACCCATGAGTCACTAAAACCCATCTTTCATTTGTCCTATTAAGGCTACACATTAAAATAGTCAAATTCTTTATCACTTGATCCTAATTTGGAAACATTGGCAAAGTAGTATAATTACAACCTACACAGATCTTAATTCTGAACCTACGTATCTAATGTTTTTGAAATCATAGCACTTTTTTTTTTAGAGCAAACATACCAATGACTAAGATGTTGTTCAGCTGCTCCACCCCATCAATTTTGGACAGCAGCTGGTTGACGACAGTGTCATGGACCCCCGTGCTACCAGCCATGCTCCCTCTCTGCTTGCAGATGGCATCGATTTCATCAAAGATGATGATGTGCAAACCACTGTTAGCACCGAGCTAGCAAGGGAAGAAATTACTTTAAAGGTCACATAATTCAAATACTTTGAATGTATTATTAAACAAACTAATCAAAAAAGCAAAGGAAAGCTTCCTGTGGATGGACTTCGCTCTAGTGTTGACTAATAAATATAGCAAGTCTAGTCATGGTTGCTGCCCTCTCAAAGGTGTTGGAACTGCATTCTCAGGACTCTGCAAACTGCAAACGCATCCCAGAACCTCTTATGCAATAGCCATAAAACAACAACAAAAAAAGCCATATTACACATGATGAAAATGAACAGTCCAACATACAACTAACTGTTCCTTTACACTCCTTTCTTATCTCACTATTTGAAAGAATTCTCATACTTATCAGATGCTATTCTTAAGTCAGTGAATGGCAACTCCCTTCCATTTTCCCTGACTTTTGGTGAGGGGATTGTCCCAGAAACAGCAGGTTTAATGTTCATTCGTTTGCCAGATTATATAGTTAAATGGTAGCCCCACCCAGAGGTCCACTAGGGATTGGGGAGATGGGCACAGGAACTGAGCATGATTCATATTCAGTTATATCACTTGAAAACAGATTATTTTCTCCTGACAGTCAAATGAGGACAGAGACAGTTTATAAAAAGAACACAGTCAGGGGGTGCTGTTTCTTCTGCAGAGCAATTTCTGTTTTAGTTTATTAAATATAGTCATTGTCAAAATAGATTAGTTTATATATTTAAAAACTCTAATAGATGCAAATACTTTTAAATGCTAATGACTGATTAGGTTAAGTTAAATGGACCCTCTAACAATTTATATTTAAGTAATTAAGTCTCTTATTAGAAACCAAGAAAAAAATTTTAAACAAAAACATTAGGAATTAATGTAACAGGTGAAAATAAACATAACATAAATAAATATGACATATGAATAATATAAGATGGGCCTAATGAGATTAAGGATTAGATATGGTTGGCATTCATTAAACCTCTGGCAAGGATATAATCTTTTTTTTTAAATAGGTTTTTTAAAAACTTATTATAAAAGTATTAGAAGTTAGCTGAGCAAAAGTTGTAGAGCTAAGTTAAAAATAAACTATATCACCTAAAGATATCTGCTATTAACATTCTGCAAATTTATTTCTACATTTTAAATTTATTTTAATTACAAAATTGGGAACTCAATGTATCTAGCATCCTCTTGAATGTTAACTATTCTTTGAAAACAATTTTAAATGGTTATTTTTGTTTCTAATTGCAAAATACATATTACAAAAATTTGGAAAAATAACAAAAAAGAAATCACAATTACCTAAAATTCAACTAGCTAGAAATAACTAAGATTATTAA
The DNA here is from genome assembly GCA_004026765.1 of Micronycteris hirsuta. NCBI lineage: Eukaryota > Metazoa > Chordata > Mammalia > Chiroptera > Phyllostomidae > Micronycteris > Micronycteris hirsuta. Next base: position 25,781 of record PVJI01006208.1, on the reverse strand, counting down.
TTTGACGCTATGTAAATAATTTGTACCCTGTTTTTTTTCAGTCCAGACATTACCGTAAGCTCATTCCTGTGCCTATAAACACAACTATACAATGTGATTTTTAATGGCTCCATACTTCATTATATGACTGGTTTTATAGTTTAGCTCTCCTACTCCACACTAATTCCTTACTACAGATATCTAACAAGGTCGAAGTTTTCAGTATTATGTATGCTGTTGCAATGAACTTCCTGAAGACAACTTGTTAGATGCCTACGAACAAGGCAACCTGAAGAAAAGGGGGACCCAGAAAACATAAGGTGAACAATAAAATGTTTTATCAGAAGTAGGAAGAGAAACAGTTCCAAAAATGACCTGAAGGAAATTAGACTGGGTCTAAAACAAATATAAATTTGTAGAGTTTTTTTTTTTAATCAAAACCAGATAAAACATTGTTTGATCCAGCAATTCCACTCCTTAGTTTACAGCAACCCTACTCCTAAGTGCCCCAAACTGGAAACAACCCAAATGTCCTTTTGTGGGTGAATGGATAAACGAACCATGGTACATCCGTGCGAAGGAATACTACTCAACAATAAAAAGGGACGTTTGATACACGCAACAACTTGGATGAGTCTCAAAGGAACTATACCAAGTGAAGGAGGCAAGTCTCAAAAGGTTAGGACATTCTCAAAAAGAAAAAACCACAGGATGGAGAACAGTAGTTACCAGAGGCTGCCAGCAAAGGAAGAGCGACCATGGACAGCATGAGGGAATTCTGGGGGGGGTGCAAATGTTCTGTATCTCGATTTTAGCAATGGTTACATAAAACTATACACCTGCTAAAATTCATAAAACTGTATACCAGAAGAAAGTCAAGTTTACTTCATAATAATAAATACAAACATAGAAAAAATATCTTATAATACATTTATTATTCATATTTGGAGTATTATTCATTCTTTAATGTAACACTATGCAAAATGATTGATAGTCATGTGCTCATTAAGGTTTCCAAAATTTAACTAGGTATTATTTTTTTCCTGAACATTACCTACAAAATTGTTGTCCTTCCACAAGTGTTTTAAAAACTAAATTCAAATCTGAAAAAATTAATTTCTCAATATCATCATAGTTATTGAACAGATGTCTGATGATAAATGATAGCTTGCCATTTAAAAAAAATTCAACACTCAAAACTATTCAAGACTGAGAATGAGGAATTGGAACTACAACCTTAGCTTTGCCAAACACTTCTACACAGTAGGGTAACACTGCTGTACGGTAGGGTCTTCGGTTCCAAACAAGCACACGCCTGTTTGTGACTAAAAAACTGTGGGACTCTACAGTTTACAAACATTTTTATTCGAGGCTGTCCGCCAGTAGAGCATGAAACGAAAAGCTGGTACAATGTATGAAGGTTGCTGTCGATGTGCCTTATGTTGCCGCTGGAATCATGACTTCCTTCTCAGGCCAACCTCAAAAATCATCTATGTGGAAGGGAAGCCCGAGACAATAGGAACACTGTGTTTGATTAAATGATCACAGGAGCAATCTGTCCCAAACATAATTCAGTACAATTCTGACCTTTTCAGAACCTTACTAATCTTGTGACCTGTCATCAGGTCCCTTCCCCCAACTTGGTCAGCAGAATAACATCAACTTTTACAGGTGTGTTACTTAAAGCAAGCCAGGTTCTCACTGCAATAAATTAGGAGTCAGGTAATGTCAAAATTAATGCTCACAGATTAATATAGCTGAATCATCAATAAACCCCTTACCAAACAGTTTTAATTTCGAAAATGCAATCCTCTTCAATTTGCTGGCTTCTGGCTCTGTCCTCACCATCTGAAAAGTCTTCCCCCATGGAAACAGAGCTGATGCTGTTGAGCTCCTGGCAACAGCCTTCAAAAACCACTGTTCTATATTTAACTAGTCTGACCTATATGCAAGTGCTCATCTCCGTCAGCCTGGGCTGGCCAGAACCACAGAGGTGATGCTTTTCTTTATTATGTAACACACATACACCCTCCATGGGGTCATTAGCTGAGTATACCAAGCCTTTTCTGGATGTAAGAATTGAGGAAGGTATAACGGAAAAGGCTGGCTATGATTAACACCTACCTAGAAATTCTTTCCAACTCAATTTTATCATTAATAGTGTCATATTTAAACTGCCTGCAAATTTATTTATAAAGATTACTATCTCATGACTTTTTTCCTTTAGATTTTACTTATTTATTTTCAGAGAGAGGGGAAGGGAGGGAGAGAAACATCAGTTGCTTCTCGCACACCCGCAACTGGGGATCAGGCTGGCAACCCAGGCATGTGCCCTGACTGGATATTGAACTGGCGACCTTTCGTTTCACAGGCCAGCACCCAATCCACTGAGCCACACCAGCCAGAGCATGACTTTTTTTTCATAGAAGATCTTCCCCAGACCAAAAAGAAAAATACATTTAAAAAAATGAAATAACACTCATTTTATCTGACAATTACCATACGGATCCACTGGATCTTTTTATAAATCTTATTACACTATTTCAACATTCTAGAATTATGTCATCAGTATTCATCAATTCTCAACTACACTAAAAAAAGATTAAAGTAAGAAAAGAGAAGTGATGAAACTGCAGAGAACGATGAAATAGTGATATAAATATCACTATGACATCAGCCCTCAGTTTTCTCAGTGTTGCCCAAAGTACCACACCATCTTCGGGGGAGACGCCATCCACCGTCCTTGTTGCCTGATTTTACTTTTAACTGAACACAGTTGAGAACTCAGATGTTTTAAATTCCCTGGCCATAATGGCAAAAATAACCAAAGAAAACTGATAGAGAAAGATATTTTGCAATTACATGAATCTGAAGTTAAGTGCACAGAGTGAGATAGCAGCACTTGACTCTGATGAATGAAGGTAGTGAAATTGATCACTAAAAGTAAAACCTCAGACTATATGCCTTCAGATGATATTCTACATAAGTTTTCTCAAACTCAAGAATGAGTGAATATATTTCTAAGACCAAAAAGAAAATATGACATTTTCACCCAGTTACTTATCCACACACAGTCTTCAGGGTGCTGTATTGTGACAAGAAACTAGGCCATCTCCTTTTTCTAAAAGGACACATGACATTATTTCTCCATCTTTTATTTCATTTGTGCATCAAAATTTCCTTGATATGGTTTCTAAGGAGACAAATGCTGAAGGCAGGCTCTATAGAGAGAGGACCAGAAGAGACGGATGACGTAGACCTAAAAAAACTGGACTGACCATTCTAAAAGGTGTATACAAATCTAAAAGCAAAAATGTTTTACAATTATGGAGCGTGTGATGGCCATCCTCTCTTCAACTAAATTATAAGCCAAAGAGTAAAAAAAATCTTCAAGTACTATGTCTTGATGATGCAAAGAGAAGAACCTGAAATAACGATAAGCTAGAATCTATCAGAGATGTATCTGAAATTTAGAAGCAGTGTACACAAGCTCACGCATGACAACTGATGAACAGTTGAGTTAGTGAGTAACATTCAAAAGCTCCTGCCCATTTTGGGTATGTATAATATACAGGAAAGTCCAGGAAAATATGGAATAAAACTTTGTTACATTTTAGCTCTTATTAAATATTTTAATAGACTTCCACTTCTCTTTAATCTTGCATTTGTAAACATTTGTAAAATAACTTTAAAATAATTTTTTAAAAGTTCTTTCAATCCAGATAGCAAATGGTAATGTCTATTTTTCTTGGTATACTGAGTGTTAAAAAGATATTTGAAGCAGAAAATATTATAGTACTAGGGATCACGTGTGAAACTGAATTGGTTCCTGGACTGTCTGAAGAGTTTAGATCAGCCACTGAACTTGCACCATCCACCAGGATACGTGCCTGCTAGAACCAAAGTGGTGGAAATGGCAGGAGGCCTGAACATGACCAAGAACTTAATGGGACATAGAGGAGCAAGGGAGAAAACCCTCCAGTGTAAAATGGAAATAATTAAGTGCTCAATAACCAGACTTGAAACATTAAAGGGTTGCTATAAAGACAATATTTAAAATTTATTTTTACTATCAACAAAAATGAGAAAAAGGAAGAAATAGAGTAGATTAGATTTGGTGAAGTTTACTAGATTTAAGAGAATATATTAGATACTATGTTATGTTTCTGCTTTCTCTCCCATTACAAGTAGGGCAGCAATGAACATCTTGCTACGTGTCATTTTGTGCACAAGCTCGAGTGTTTCTCTGGGATCGCTGTCTTGAAATAGGGTCATGGGGCTCATGCAGCTTCGTTTCTGTAAGATGTTGTCAAATTAATCTGCATGATATTACCCACTTGGTATGTTCTAGATTTTACTATGACTAGTAAAGTATAAGGCCCTGTTTCTCTGTAACCTCACAAACTTTTGGTGTATTAGTCTTTGCAAATTACACCAGACTGTGTATAAAATCATGTCTTTCTCCCTTTTTAATCCTGACCTGAGGACATTATTTTTTTCATTGCTATTTTTTTCAGAGAGAGAGAGGAAGAGAGAGAAACACTAACGCAAGAGAGAAGTATCAACTAGTTACCTCCCATATGAGCCAGGACCAGGGATCAGTATTCGAACTGGGGATCAAATCCGCAACCTAGGTATGTGCCCTGACTGGGAATTAAACCTGCAGTCTTTCGGTTGTAAGTCCTCCAAGCCACACTAGCCAGGAATAATATCTCTTGTATTATGCATTTTCCTGAGCACCTTTTCATTTGCTTATCTTCAGTTGGTTTCTTCCTCTGAGAATTGCCTGTTCATATTTTTTGCCAGTTTTTAAAAATTGTGGTGTTTGTCTTTTTCTTATTTATTCATTACCTTTTAATTGAATTTATTGGGGTGACATTGCTTAATAAAATTATATACATATCAGGTGTACAATATGTAATACATCATCTGTATATTGTATTTGTGTGTTTACCATCTCAAGTTTTCTTATTTATTATACAGGAGTTATACAGAGAATTTATTATAGAAGATGCCAATTCTTTGAGGATTATATTCATTGCAAATATCTTCTCCAGTTTGAGATATTTGTATTTAGTGTAATCTGTCAGACAGAATTTTTATATTAATATAGACAAATTTTTTCTTTTACAGATCTGATTTCTGTATCTTTTTTTTTTTTAAGATTTTATTTTTATTTATTTTTAGAGAGAGGGGAAGGGAGGGAGAAAGAGAGGAAGAGAAACAGCAATGTATGGTTGCCTCTCACATGGCCCCCATGGGGACCCGGCCCGCAACCCAGGCATGCGCCCCGACCGGGAATCGAACCGGGACCGCTAGGCTCCCAGCCCGCGCTCAATCCACTGTGCCACACCAGCCAGGGCTGATTTCTGTATCTTAATAAAGAAATTCTTCTCTAGCCTCAATTCTTAAAGCTTTTTGCCTATTTTCTTTTAAAAATATTTTCTCTTCTAAGTTTTGTTTTGTAAATTTTATTTCTTATTTTTTAAAAAATATTTTATTTATTTATTTTTAGGGAGAAGGGAAGAGAGGGAGAGAAACATCAATGTGTGGTTGCCTCTCAAGCAACCCCTACTTGGGACCTGGTCCAAAACCCAGGCATGTACCCTGACTGGGAATCGAACAAGCAACCCTTTGGTTCACAGGCTGGCACTCACTCCACTGAGCCACATCGGCCAGGGCGGCATTTTATTTTTTTTACAGAGAACCACTGATCTCAGTATTCATGGAATAGTCTATTCTTTCCCCTCTGATTTGTATAATATTTTCGTTCTTCATATAGTAAGCTCTTCTTGAGTTTTATTTTGTTTCCTTGGTCTGTTTTTGCATAAATATGTTACACTGTCTCAATTACTATAACTTTCTAGTAAATCTGGATATCTGATGACAAAAGTCTTTATTACTCTCCAAAATTTTCATAGCTTTGAAATTTTCATGGCTTTCAAAGCATCAAAACAAAACAAAACAAAACAAAACAAAAACAAAAGGCCAAGTTGTCAGATTCCAAAAAGTTCCTCTTGGACTTGATTGAAAAAGCACTAAATTTATAGAGTAATACGGGCAGAACTGTCATTTTTATGATATTGTCAGTATTCCCACATGGTAAACACATTCTATTTTATCATTTATTAGCTCTTTTAAAATTTTGTTTGTTTATTTATTTTTAGAGAGAGGGGAAGAGAGGGAGGGAAACATTGATGTTAGAGAGAAACATCAATTTGTTGCCTCTTGTACGTGCCCCAACTGGGGAACAAACCTGCAACCCAGGCAAGTGCCCTAACCAGGGACTGAACTGGTGACCTTTTAGTTTGCAGGATGACAGCCAACCCACTGGGCTACACATGTCAAGGCAGCTCTTAAAAAAAAGATTTCCGAAAATGTTTAATTTCCCTTTTAGGCTTAATCCTAGGTAACTTATCTTTGTCACTGCTGTAAAATTTTTATTAAAGTTACATTTTCAATATCTTGACATTTCCTTTGTCTTATTTTATTCCTTTCTTGCCTTCTAAATAATCTGAATTTTCTTTATTCCTTCCCCACCTTCTCCTCAGGTTTTGGAAAAGTTTGAGAGCTATACACAATTTTCACATACACATCTGATCTAAAGTTGTATGTTAACTAACATTACTATCTTCTTCCCTAATAATACAAGAATCTTACATGAATTTGTTCCACTTTGCATATGCGGAAAACTCCAGTTCTTAAGAAACCATACTGATCATTGTTATTGTTCTTTTATACAGTGAATACTTCTTACACTCACCTCTTTTAAACTTTTCTATTATGAAGTATGGCATAGAGGGAAAGTTCACAAAACGTGAATGTATGCCTCACTGAATTGTCACAAAATGAGCACCCACGTAACCATAACAAGAGCCCTCCGCCATTTCCCATAGGAAACACAGTCCGATTTTTATGGTAGTTATTTCTCAGTTTCCTTTATACTTTTACTACCTAAGCATGCATTGCTAAACACTATACTTTGAGTTTTATATAAATGGAATCATCCAGTAAGTATTCGTTCTTGTCCAGTTTCTTTTGTTCAACATTTATTTGTGAGATTCAAAACTGTATACAGCCGTTGTCTGTTCATTTTTATTACTGTGTAATACTTTCATTGCATATATACAGGACAATTTATCCATTTACTAGATATAAAATTCTAAGTTGACAATTTATGATCTTTCAGCTCTTTAAAAATGGCATTCAACTGACTTATGGTTTCCATCATTTCCGTTGAGCAGAGAGCTGCCTAACTGTTGCTTATTTGAAAGTAATCTTTATTTTTCTCTAGCTGCTTTAAAAATTTTTGTTTTTTTTTTGTTTTCAGAAGTTTACCAATGATTAACTATAGATGTAAATTTCGTTGGTATTTCTCTCTCTTTTTAAGATTTTATTTATTTATTTTCAGAGAGAGGAGAAGGGAGGGAGAAAGAGCAATGTATGGTTGCCTCTCACATGGCCCTCACTGGGGACCTGGCCTGCAACACAGGCATGTGCCCTGGCTGGGAATCGAACCGGGACCCTTTGGTTCCCAGCCTGCTCTCAATACACTGAGCTACACCAGCCAGGGCTTCTTTAGTATTTCTCTTGCTTGAGGTTCATATCACTTCTGGGATCTATGGACTGATGTTCTTTGTCAGTTTTAGAAAGTTCTGAACCACTTTCCCTTCCAATATTGCTTTGCTCCATCATCTTTCTCCAACTTTCAAGATATTCTTACCATGTTTTCTCTCTTTCTTCATTTCTTTCATCCTTTGTCTCTGGTTATTCTTGTCTTTCAGTGCACTAATTCTCTCTTTGGATGTGTCTAATCTATTTAAATCTATCTACTTGAGTTAATTTCAGTTACTGAATTTCTCAGTCCCATAATTTCTATTTGACTTTTTCTTAAATTTCCAGTGCTCTGCCAAAATTTCCAATCTTGTTTCTCTTTGAATGTGATATGAATAGTTATTTTAAAAAGTCTTTATTTGAGAATTCCAATATCCAGAGGCCCAATTTCTATCATCTTTTGTTTCTTTTTCTTTTTGGGTCTGACTGCTTTTGATTATACACCAGACATTTCACTTCATTTGCAAACTACAGAAATAATTTGAGGCCTTGCATGAGATTACCTTCCTCCAGGAAGTATCCACAATTCTGCCAGATGCCTGGGGGCACTAGTTATTTAGGAAGCTTCCATCTAATTTTAGAGACTGTCATGATTCAAAGCTGACCTACAGCCTCTTTGACAGCATGTCTACTTCTAGTTAACCCTTACTCTTATGCTGTAGCCCTTCAGGGTCCCAACTCAAAATGAGGCATGTTCATCGGGGGTTCCCTTTATGTGGGCCAAAGGCTCTACCCTCTGCCTCTGTTCCTCCCCCTAGCCTATCAAAAGGGCTGCATGGCTGTTTAGCAGCTAACTCCAGAACTGGCTAATATCTCCAGAAAATCAGTGACCTTTTTTCCCTGAGTCTCCATATACCAGGGCCTTTTTCTCTGGGCTTCAATTCTTCTAGATCTTGTAAGTTCTCTGGTGCATTCAAGCAAAAAATAATTAAATATTTTGTGGAGCTTTTCTGGTAGTCTTCAGTGGCAGGCATGATTTGAGTTACCTAATCTGCCACTACCAGAAGTAAAAATTCCAGATTTTATCTATATCTTCACCAATTTCATTGCTCATCATTGTTTTTTGCATCCACTGTTTCCCCTCTGGGTTCAATTTCCTTTAGTCTCAAGTATTGTACAACCTCCTTCATATTCTTCCCGCAAGCTTCTGTGACTAATTTTATTAGTCTTTGCTTGGGAAAAAAACAAAACAAAAAACACCTTTTATTTCCTCTTTATTCCTGAATGAGAATTGAACTGTGCATGAAACTTTCAGTTGACAGTATTTTCACTTGGCTCCATGAAGACACTGTCCCACTGTTTCCTGATCTCTCTCGCTATCAATAAAAAGTCTGCTGTCAACATAATGGATCTCATAGTTTCATCATCGTTTCTTTTTTGCTAATAGTAAGATGTTTCTCTCTTTTATTTTTACATGTTCCAGTTTCACTACAATGTGTCTAAAAATAACTTTATTTATCCTGTTTGGGCTCATGGTGCTAATGAATATGAGTATTTATGTGCATTATCAATTCTAGAAAATTCTCAGCCATTCTATCATTGAATATTGCTTGTACACTATTCTTTGTATTTGGACTTCTCATTTTAACTCTGTTATCTCAACTTCCCTTTCATATTTTCCATCTCTTTCTCTCTCTGTGCTACACTCTGGGTGATTTATTTAGATATATTCTTCTGTTTATCACTTCTCTCTTCAGCTAACACTAGTGGCTTACATTTAATTTGGTTGCTGAGCTTTAAATTTTGATGATAACATTTTCCATTTATTGAAGCTATGTTAGCTTCCCCTGTGAGAACTTCTTGTGGCCTGGGCTGTTGAAGCACTCCCTGGGGTGCTCCTGTGGTGTCATTAGCACAGGACTCATTTTCAAATTATTTTCTCAGCTTGTGGGTCCCAGACCATAGATAGGATGTACGTATTAAAAAAAAAAAATCCTAAGCATGAATCAAGGATCCATGGTTTAGAATTGCCAGGAGAGATTCCTTAGCTCTCAATTGAGAACCCAGGTAGATAGCTAATGTTATTTCTCTGTGCCGATAGGCAGATATTTTCTAGTCCATTCTTTTCATTGAGGACACAACCTCTTTGGAGGTTCCAGAGCCTGGCCCATATTTTAAGTGGGTTCAAGGACTCATTTTCTGTCCTCAGTGGGTGCTAAAACCCAAACTCACACATTACCAAAACCAAAGCTTCAGCTCCTATCTTTATCATTCTAATTTTCAGAGTTTTCTTTTCATTTCTAGAGATATCCTTTTCTTTCCTGAGAGCTCAATCATGCATTTAAAATGATTTGCTATATTTGACCCAGCATGTGAAGGGGTTTGGAGAAGGAAGGTTTCAAGTTGCCTAGTCTACTGTATTGCCAGAAACAAGAATCCCATGGCATTATTTTTAAACCCTCTGTCAATGAAACAAATATGTAATGTTAGCGTATTAGTTTGGGTTTTCCAGTGTAACAAACCAAGATACATCCTTAGTCACGTGAAAATACATAGATATACATGTAGATCTATATATCTAGATAGAGATCTAGATGTAGATGTCTATTTACCAATATACCTAGCTAGCTATAGAGAGATTAATTATAAGGAACTGGCTAACATAATTATGGTGGCTGACAAGTCTCAAGATCTGCAGATCTTTCTGTTCTATTTGGGTCTTCAACTGATTGGATGGAGCCCACCCACATTAGGCAGGGCAACTGCTTTACTCAGTCTACTGATTCAAATGGCAATCTCATCCAGAAATACCCCACAAACACACTCAGAATAATGTTTAACCAAATGTCTGGGCACCCTGAGGCCTAGTCAAATTGACATGTAAAATTAAGCATCACAATGAGTAAACTCTGGTTTTATTTTTAATTATTCTTATTTTTTTCTAAGATCCAAATTAAGCTTGCCTTTGAGACCTAACAACTCATACCTGTTACTCTACAACTGAGCTGACTCTGTAGTAAATAAGTTATCTTTCTGCACATGGACCTAACATAAATATAATTCTACAAGCCCCTTTATGGATTTAATTTCTCCCTTTTCCAAAGGACGAGTTCAAATCTCTGGAAGCACTGTGAAATAAAAGTGCCACCTGAAAACATATTCACGATCTGTTTCTGCAAAACTTCTGGCCTACACAATCATCTGTCTTTGTATTATGATCATGTGGGTAACAATATCTGCTCGCAGCATGTAAATCCCCCGTAATCCTGGCTGAGTGACATAACTTGGTACTAAATAAATTGTACTCTCAAGTTTTTCAAAATATAGATTGTACTAACAAGTTTTCTACCATAACTCTGGGTTTCATTCATAGTAAACTTTTACTGAATTATACTTAGATTAGCATTACCCGCCTTTGCTCCTCTTCAGCATCAGCAAAGAGTTTGCGAATGTTAGCCTCGGATTCTCCCACGTATTTATTAAGAATCTCTGGCCCGTTGACCACTTTGGGCTCTCTTGCATTCAACATCTTGCCAATCTGCCGAGCCAGGAGAGTCTTACCACAACCCGGAGGCCCGTACAACAGGATGCCTTTAACATGTTTGCAACCTAAAGGGGAAAGGAAAACAGTCTTATATCAACTAACTAAGATCCAAGTAAGACAGCTGAAGGAAAGTCTTCTTTCTTCTTCATATGCACATTATGAAAAACACAGTGATTCCATGTTAACATACGTTAATATCCAGGTGTCATGAATAGAACAAGAATGAACAAGTGAGGCTTTGTTTTTAAAAAATTCAGAAACAATTTCAGTACCAATATTTGTGAGCAAAAACTGCTGATTAAAGGTCTTTGGAAAAGTATATTTGAACTACCATTTAGAACAAATACTTTTAACTCTGTCTCTTTGAACTAAATACCTAGTTAGGAACTATTACTTATTTTTTATTACTCTTTACTTTTAAAGTCGGGGTCGGGGGGGAGATCTGTTTTTTGGTAAATTTAACCTAAGACAAATCTATTATGATTCGGTAGGCTATGGAAGCTCTATCTTAGTCATGAAAGTTACAGGTCTACCCATCATACAAACATTTACAGAAAGACAGTTGGATGGTATAGGGCAATCCATAGGATCCAGATGGATATTACAAACTTTGTGGATAAAGCTAAATGTCCTACTTCACATGACTAGTGCCAAGTGAGGCACATGCTTCCTCAGAGCCACCCAGATGAAGTTCCAAAAGAAACTTGTTTTCTAGACAAGCATTGCTTAATGCCTTAAAGACATCACTAATAGCAAAATAGCAAGACTAATGATCTAGGCCTCCCAGGATTTCTTTAGCCAACTCTCCATGAGCATTTTCTCCATTTCTTAAGATTAGGATGACCTGTGGTTTCTGTTTACTCACTCTAGGAATTCCCACCTTTCTCTTAGTTTCACAGTTTAGATACATGACTTTTTTAATGAGTTTTTAATTTCTCCTATACCAAAGAAACACGCTGTGAAATAATGAATTATTAGATTTCAGTGTGACACTCAAAACTACAGGTGAAAAAGAAAATCTCTGGAAATGGAATATAAATTGCATATTTTCATAAAAAACAGTGTGTTCTCACTTGGAATGAAAGCTTTAAAAGTTACATCTTTAAGAAAAAATTATGACAATCCATTTAAAAACTCACGTAAAAGAAATCACAAGGTACAACCAACTCTACTAGAAATTTTAGATTCTGAGGAGGAAGACTCTTTGGGTTGCCAGTAAGGTTGTTACTTCTATCATTACGCCAAAAAGGACTCCCTTTTAAGTCACTGAAAGCAATGAGACCTGTGCAGAGACTAGGGGAACTCAGTGGAAACCCTTGAAGGCTGAGTCTTAACCCTTCACATCACAGAGCAAATTGCTGTGCTAAGAACCATGGCACAGTAAAGTCTTTGCCCTTGGCCCGCCCTTCAAGCATGAGTGATAGGGAGATGAAGTGAAAAGCCTTGAGCTTCTCTAGAGGTCTATACCACCAAGCACCGCCAGCATCGGAGTCACTGGGGAATATTTGATGAGGACCTGGGAACCTGCCTCCTAATATTCCCCTCCAAGCCAATTATTATTTGAAACTATTCCTACATATAAACCACCTGCAGAGGCAGGTGATGATGGTTATGAAACAGGTACAAGGAGAGGAGAGCCAGAAAGAAGAAAATGATTTGCTGAGTACCTATAAAGTACCAGGCCTTAGCCTCCTCTCCAGTTTCTCAACTTTCTCCAAGTTTATCAACTTCCTCCTAACCACAGTTCCTTCTATATGAAGCCATACTTTCTTTCAAGGACTCCCAACTCATTGGCAGTTTTATATTCCTGGAGTACCCATCCCATAAGCCCTGAACACGATACGGCTTTATTGCGCCTACTCACTGGTCACAGAACACAGCCAGAGAATATTATACCACTGTGCTGTAATCCTCACAATTTCATGCAGTCCCAATTCAGTTCTCCTCTCACTGCTTCCTCAATACCGCATGCCATCCTTGACTTATTTTTGTTAGTTATCTCCCACCCCCCTTAGTAATTATCCTGATCTTCATCGTTCTTCTCAAGTGCTATTCTTAAAGATGACCTACATTCCTACTCCACATTTTTTTAAAAGACTATGATCTTACTTTAGCTCCCTGATTCTGTATCTACGAATGTATCTACAGAGACATCCATTCTCAACATCAACATTGGCTCTCAAAGGATGAGCTTCTTTCATCTTCTCCAAGGTTTAAATTGCAATCATTTGTGTACAGACCTTCTTCTTCTCCATTAGACTGTGAACTATTCAAGGGCAGCTACTGTCTCCTCAATCCTGAACTGCAAACATGTAGCATAATGCCTAGCATATAATATGTACGCAATAAATGGCTGAATAAATAAATTGTGGATTCCTTTCCTAAAAAACTCAAGGAAAAATAAGGAAGAGAAGACCATTTTTTAAATTTTATTAAAGCTCTTAATTTATAGAATGGTGTTTACTTTCATAGCTGAACTAATTTAAATACCTAAAAACCACATTTGCAATGAGCAAGACTTTGCAAATTTAGCCAAGCAAGCCACATAACATATAAATACTAGACTCTTAACTCTGTTTTTGTATGTGGAAAATTCTCAATTAAATTGACTTAGGTCTTATAAAATAACTAAACAATTCACATAATATTATCCTTAAGTTTGAGAGAGATAAAACGCATTTCCACGGAACTTACTATATAATAAACAGATCTCTCAAATGACAGAATCTATTCAATGTAGCATCAGTAGAAATACCACAGAAGCTCTAGTGTGCATTAGAACTATAATACTTTCAGGATCTCAAGAAAGCACATCAAAAATATACACTGACATGTGAAGATTTTCAAAATCCACTTCCACAAAGGAAGCAGTTACTTGAATAAGCAGTGGAAATGAGACTTTGTTATTACTTATTATTATAGCCTATTCTGACTTATTAAATAAGCATTGGTCTCTAATTTTAAGTGAGTCATAAAAACTTCTCATAAGAGATTCCATTCAACAAAAGTGTATTAAGCTCCTGTTTGGACTAAGCACGAAACTAGGTGTTAGGGATACAAACATTAAAAAGGCCATCCCTACCTGCAGGGCATTCCTGGTTTGTAGGAAAGACAGAAATAAAAATAGGTTATCTACAATATTATATGACATTATCAGAGATATGAATGAAAAGTTTTTGGAATCTAGCCAAGAGAGACTTGCTTCTGTCAAGGTGATGGCAGAAAATTAGGGATGGACATAGGGGAAGAGGAAACATTCAGCCTGGGCTGTCAAGGGCAGGAGGAGGTTCATGGTTGGGCAACGGAGAGGAGACGGAACCCTGTAGAGAGACTGGGATGATCGAATGCACAGAGGTATGGACGTAGGAAGCTGTCCTCTCAAAACAGCCAGCAGTAACCTGTTGTGGCTCAGCCTTGGAGGTGAGGACAGGGGAGTGCCTGGAGATGAGTCTGACAGGTTCCCAACTACGAAAGACCTTGACAACATGCCCACGGGTTTTTAATACATTTTATAAAAACCCTGAGGTTTTTAATCAAGGAAGGTGCACAATAAGATATGTGTTTAAAAACTAAATCTGGATTTTTAAGTGACCTATCAAGATGGCAGCATAGGCAGACATGCCTCTTCACACAACCACATCAAAATTACAACTAAAATATAGAACAACTATCACTCAGAAATGTCAGAAATCAAACTGAATGGAAATCTGACAACTATGGAATTAAAGAAACCACATTCACCCTGCCCTCACACAGCTGATCCTCCATGGAGGGTGGAGGTTGGTGATAAGTGGTCACAGCCAATCCTTGCAGCTCACTGGCCTGGGTAAATCTCTCCCATTGACCCGCCAACAACAACCAAGGCTCACCTACAAGAAGAGGGTGTACTCAGCCCACATGAAGGGTGCACTTCAAATACCCAGCTTGGGTGGTAGGAGAGGCTGTGCCACTGGACGCTACAGGACACCTACTATGTTAGGTCACACTACCAAGACACAGAGTCAAAGCACCTCTACCTAATACACAGAAAGAAACACAGGAAGGATGCCAAAATGAAGAGACAAAGAAACATGGCCCAAATGAAAGAACAGATCAAAACTCCAGAAAAAGAGCTAAATGATACTGAGATAAGCAATCTATCAAATGCAGAGTTAAAATACTGGTTAAAAGGATGCTCCACGAACTCAGTGAGGACCTCAGCAGCATATAAAAGATCCAGTCAGAAATGAAGGACTCACTAATTGAAATAAAGAACAACGCACAGGGAAACAATAGTAGAGTGGATGAAACTGAGAATCAAATCAATGACTTGGAACATAAGGAACCAAAAAACAACCATGCAGAACAAAAAGAAGAAAAAACAATCCAGAATATAAGGGTTGTATAAGCAGCCTCTGGGACAACCTCAAAAGGTCCAACATTCACATCATGGGGATGCCAGAAGGAGAAGAGAAAGAGCAAGAAATTAGAAATCTATTTGAAAAAAATAATGAAAGAAAACCAAATTCCCTAATTTGGTGAAGAAAATAGACATGCAAATCCAGGAAGCACAGAAAGTCCTAAACAAGATGAACCCAAAGAGGACCACATCAAGACACATCAATAATTAAAATACTGAGGGTTAAAGATAAAGAGAGAATCTTACAAGCAGCAAGAGAAAAGTAGAAAGTTACCTACAAAGGACTTCCCATAAGACTGTCAGCTGATTTCTCAAAAGGAACTTTCCAGGCTAGAAGGCACTGGCAAGAAATATTTAAAGTGATGAAAAGCAAGGACCTACAACAAAGATTACTCTATCCAGCAAAGCTATCGTTTAGAATGGAAGGGCAGATAAAGTGCTTCCCAGACAAAGTAATCCTAAAAGAATTTATTATCAACAAGTCATTACTACATGAAATGTTAAAGGGACTTACTTAAGAAAAAGAAGATCAAAACTATGAACATCAAAATGACAACAAACTTACAATCATCAACAACTGAATCTAAAAAATAAAAACCAAACCAAACCACCAGAACAGGAACAGAATCATATGTAAGGGTTATCAGCTGGGAGGGGGAGGGGGAAAAGGGAGAAATGGTGCAGGGCTCAAGAAGCACAATTGGGAGAAACAAGATAGACAGTGTAATGTTAAGAACAGCATAGGAAAGGGAGAAGCCCAGGAACTTACACGCACGACCCATGTACATGAACCAAGGGGGGACTGCTGCAGGGAAGGGGGATACCGGGCAGAGGGGGGCAGAGGGAAAAAAGTAATTGGGACGACTGTAACAGCATAATCAATAAACAATACTTAAAACAAACAAACTAAGTCTGGTTGTAGGGTAGAGGAAGGACTAGCAAACAAGAGGCAGTGGGTAGGAGTCCAGTTGAAGAAATGTTCTTAACCTTTTTCTGGGGACACTGCCCCACTGGCTGGCCCTGGATTTTCACCAATTAAGCTTTTCATATCCTTCCAAGTCCTTTGGAAACACATGAACAAATGGGACCAGAGGGCTCAGGAGGACACCGCCCTACTGATGCCCCAGCTTTTTCCTGAGCTTCTCCAGAACATTAAAGTACGGCTCTGATGTTGCGGAGCCTCTGATCCCTGGCTGCTGGACTGTCTGACTACCAAGCCGTACTGACTGCTATTACTTTGTTTTCCTTTAGGTCTTACATGCCCCCTCAACTACTTAGAGATCAGTTCCCTGGGCTAGGGAACTAAATAGTAAAGAGCAGGCAAAGAAAAAGGAGAAATCAATGAAACCGACTTGTTTAAATTGTCATATTCTCTCATTCTACCACCTTCTTTCCCATGGAATAGTCTAATGTACCTCCCCAGAAAAATACACAGGCACAAAATATATGCACAGAATTCTGAGGGGATTCTTAGATCCCCTGAGGTCTATTCATGGAATCCAAATGAAAACTCTTAAATGTACTACTGAAATAATTCAGACAAGAGACTAGGAATGGAAAGAGGCAAGGGTCACAGGCAGTAGCAGTCGGAAGAGAAAGGAAGGTGTGGGAGATACTCATCAGAACTGGGACACCAAACTGGAATAAGAGAAAGAAGAGTCAAAGATGACCCCGAGGAATGGAGCCTGGGCCTCTGAGTAAGATGAGGATAACCCCAGAAGATCACCAAGAAGGTAGCAAGAGGAGGGCAAAGGAAATAACAAATGTTTTGCTATAAGGAATTTGAGATTCAGACAGTATCGTCCATTAAAAATGTGGGCTGAAAACTCAGAAAAGATATCAGAACTACTGGTTCAATATTTCCGAATGTCTACTCTGCGCTCACGGAAAGGCACAAAACACTTTAAGCAGAGGAATGCGACAACAGGGACACATGTCGCAGAGACAGAGGATGAGGCCTGGAAAAAGAACACCAGGTTTAAACGTCAGGAAGTCATGCTAATCTGGGCCACACGGCCTTAGATCGGGTCAGAGCATTTCAGGAGGAGGTATGAGAAAGAAGCCAAGTAGCATAAGCAGGAACAGAGACCACGCTTTCAGGAACTCTGGCAAAAGAGAGGAGGGATTCAGGGAGACAGAGCACAAGGAAATCTCTTCTTCTGAGACAAGCTGAGTAAAGTGGAGAAGAGGAAGTAAGCTGAGGTTACGTCTGTGGGGTGCTGTTTACTATGTGAAGTAGGGACTTAGGTCATCTGCAAGATGAGGGACAAGAAAATGATACTGGGAAACACGAGAAAGGTTTGGAAAGAATGTGGGGAACTGGGAAGCTGTGTGAGCAAATGTGCCTGAGCTGACAGATGCCGTGAGGTAGGTGAACTCAGCACACAGAGTTCATTCAGATCACTGAGGGACTCTCCTTTGCTATAATTATATAAGCAACCTGCACTGTTAGGTGAGGTATAGATTCCTACTCAACTCTACAAATATGCATTTCATCAAAGCTGGCATAAGAATCTTGACTTTCTTGGTTTTAACCACCTCATCTCCTTTTCTCCAAACTGAATCTTAAAGTTTAGCGACATGAGGTAAACAACAATATTAATTTAATTTGAAATCAACATTTTTAGAGCTCAATTCTATTATCTAATTATCTCGTTCCAAGTGTGAGGTCATCACTATCACATGATTTGTTCCTAACATTTTTCCTCCATTTTCCACAAAGTTTGGGGCTTTCATCTTCATTTCTAAGTCATTTGCATCTTTTCTCCTTCCTTTATAGCTTACATAAGTACGAACCATTATGGGCTAATAGTATAATCAAAAATAGTTACAATGCATTTCTTCTTTAATTTCCTGTGTTCAATTACTTAACTGCTTGTTTCACTACTGCTCCTTTTAATCACCTTCTTAAAAATACCCAATTTTATTTGAATGAAGTACAAACATATTAACAACTCTTGGTTATAATAACATAAAGGAAGGTGGCCCTGACTGGTGTGGCTCAGGGGGTTGGGTGTTGTCCCACAAAGTGAAGTGTTGCCGGTTTGATTCCCACTCAGGGTACATGCCTAGGTTATGGGTTTGGGCCCTGGTCGGGGTGAATACTGATCAATGTTTCTCCCCTTCTCTTCCCCTCTCTCTAAAAATAAATAAAATCTTAAAAAAAAAAAAAAGGTGGTAGTGAAAAGCATAATCAAAAATGATCGAAAACAGATTTATATGTACAGTTTTGAAACTTGAATTGTTAATCATATTTGAATATAGGAGTAAATAAAGTTCTACAGTGTCATATTATTTCATTCATTCAACAAGTGCTACATTCGGTGGTAGGAAGATGATTGCTTCTATTTAAAAAAAATTTTTTTTTCAATTTTTTAAAGATTTTACTTATTTATTTTTAGACAGAGGGGAGGGGAGGGAGAAAGAGAGGAAGAGAAACATCAATGTGTGGTCGCCTCTCTCATGTTCCCTACTGGGGACCTGGCTTGCAACCCAGGCATGTGCCCTGACTGGGAACCGAACCGGCCACCCCTTTGGTTTGCAGGCCGGCACTCAATCCTCTGAGCCACACCGGCCAGGGATGCTTCTATTTTCTCAGTGAAATAAAGATTCTAGGTTATTGGCTGCGGGTGAAGATGGAAGAAAGGAAGAGGCAGTTTCGGAGTTTGAAGAGAATGGAGAAGTAGTCATCTCAGAGAGTAGGAGAGTAAATTGACTACACTAGGGAAATATAGAAGAAATACCAGGAACTACTGCTTCCAAGACATACTGAAGGCCTCTTGAGGTTTGGTTCTTACATTTAAAGTGAGATCGGACAGCATGGTTTTGTGCTTTTCTTAAGCCGTATTTAATAATCTGGGTACTGATACAGAGTAGGCAAGTAGCTGAGAAACACTTGGTGCTCTGACACACATAGAAGATGAGGGGCAAGGCCATTACAGGAGCAGACAAAGAATATAAACATGAGAGGCCATGGAACCTCAGGTGGGTGAAGAGGGAGGAGGACGACAAGGCAGGGGAGTGGCAGAGGAAATTACCTGGAGGGTCCCATGGGATCAGACTTGCTGGAGGTGGCATGGAGGAAGGCTAGATGTAAGCAAGGGATAGATGGGAGGCAGCTAGAAAGCAGGATGCTTAAAACTGAGATCCCAGAAGTGGTTACTGGTAATGGCAAAGTCTGGGTGTGACCAAACAGTGGGTGGCTGAGAAGCAGTGAAGGAAATGAGGAAGTCAGTAACTGTCAATATAGATTACTGAACAAATCACCAACAAGGACACCAAAGTCACCAACAACATAGAGATAAATAAATCACACAGGGAAGATGATAGTTAGGAAAAGCAAGTAAGCCAGACAGCTTCTTTATCTGGCTTCCTTGTTCCTTCCTCTCTAGCAGAGGTCCTCTTGTTCTTTCTCATTTTGTTCTCCAAATGTTACTGACAATGAAAAGTATTAATGTTTATTAATAAATCATCAAGTAATACCTATAACTAAAGGTACAAATAATATAAAATGCCAAAGAAATGTGCATAGTAAATGGTAATGCCATTATTTAGTAAGGATTTCAGTTGATGAGATACCGGAATCTCACTATAAGACTACATTCTGTAAGAATTTAATATAAGGCTTGTATCTTATTCTAGACTCCTTGTCATAAAGTATATTTAATGATTCCCCAAGATATGAACCACAAAGCTGCATTTTAATTATATTTCACAATAGAGATCTGTCAAAGGGATGAAAGTATGATTTGGGGTCAGGTGACAGAGGGGGAGGGCTAACTGGATTAAATGCATTAGGAAATAAATCAAGTAAAAAATCTCTAGAGAACACTAAAAATTACTAATAGCCTACTTTTCTGACCAGTGGTTCTCAGACTTGGATATCACAAACCAGCAAAAGAACTTAGAAAACCAAAAAACAAGCACAACCTAGGTAGAAGTGCTGGCATCGAGTTGCTCAGTTTTTATTTTGCAAGGTAAAGATTTCTTAAGCAACAACAAAATCAAATCTAACATCTATCACCACCATCATGTAAAATATATTTTAATATCAAAAGGTAGGCAGGACAGAATCTCAAAATAAAGGACATTCTTTTGTATTAATGAACTAAATGTTATGAACATTGTTAAAAGGAAGGGCTTTTAAGAGTCAGTCTGCCTGGATTCGAACCCTGGTTCTTCTACTTACTGGCTAGAAGTAATAAGAGCCGTATTAATAAGAGCAACCTCAGAAGGTTATTATAAGGATTAAACATTACGCACATAAAGCACTCAGCATCCTTCCTGGCATCTGGTACAAGCTAATATATATTGGCTCTTAAGTAATAGTAGCTTATTTTTTTTATCATCTCGCTGTAGAGAAGTGATGAAATGGAGCCAGACTTCTTGTTACACGAAAATCAGAACTATTAAGTGACTGTAAAACTTGAAAATAAATACTATTTTGCTTACAGAATTTTTTCTGAGTGACTATTGTGGCCATCTAATACTTTATCTAATTCTTTTGTCACTTACATATTGCCAACTATACCCATTCCGCTGACGAACCTCCAGATTTAATGAGTAGTAAAGGAGATGGACCACATAATTTTCACAAAGACTTTGCTCGGGAAGCTGGGATTTTTCACGGCTCTCCCCTATCTCCTCGTGGTGGATTATCATCAGACTCAATTCTGCCTGCTTCTCTTGTGCCTTAGGCATTCAATTCATACTTATTTCTCAAGCTTTCAAGGCTCATCCATAAAACCCAAGCTGCAATGATGATCAGTTCCACGTGTACCATCCTTCCATCACCTTCGCCCCGCCTGTTCCATCACAATATGTAGGCTTCTCTTCCAAAGTTCTCCCTATCCCCCCAGTTGCAATCATGCTCAGAGTCCCTAACTGCCAGATACTAGAAAGCTGCCACTCCCCTTTCTTAGGGAGCACACACCCTGCTCTGCCGGCACTCCCCTGGGGTGGCTTGGTTCTCCTGGGATAAACTGGGGCCATTTCTGGGTATGTCACCCAAAAGGGTATTTGCGATGCTAGATCACCACAGCCCATCCTTGCCTCTTAGCATGAGAAAGATCAGCATAACACGCCTTCTTACCGTACTTCTAGTTACCGCTGTCTCGCTTGAATCAGCAATTCTCCCAACAATGTACAGAATATGGAATACTGTTTTGAGCCTCAGGTGTTGCTATTCAGTGATTATAATCATATAAATTTTGGTGGGGAGAACTTTAAGAGGTTTTAAGGTGAGTGCTCCAAAGAGCTTGAAACGATTTCCTGTCTAAAAGCCTAAATAAGAATAAGACCTTATCCAAATATAAGGCTTAGCCAGTGCCTCTGATGAAAGTGATACATTAAAATACTTACGTTATCTAGTACACTAATTATAACCTCTTTTCTTAAAATAGCTCAATGAAAAATGTTATACATAGCCTTACTTCTGTAATAAAATGAATAAACAGTAATCTTCACTATTTACAGTCTTTCAAACTCTACCCCAAAACTGACAAGTTTGTGTTTGCTAAGGTCTACCTTAAAAAGCAGTGAAATTCTCTCTGTTTGCCTGAGATTTTATCAGAGGCAAGATACACTGAAGAAAAATTGTCAGTCAACTTTTAGGTATCCAAAGTGACAAAAAAAAAAAAATGACAGTAAGCACCAATTTTATATAAGAGTGAGCAGAATGATAATAAATCACAAGCAATCTCAAATTAGCATCAGGAAAAGGAGCGCTTAATTCATTGTGTAGGCAACATGATCTATGAAGAGGGAGAGAAATGTGAAGTGGGTTTTGACCAATAACCAATGTTTAAAGGGGAATCCCAAACAGCTTCCAGTGCAAATGCAGACAGATTCACCGTGTCTGCCAAAGAGTGAGGCTATCAACAGACTAGTGGCAAGTCAGGACGTATTCACAAGTTTTGCAAGCTTCTCTGCAGTTATGCAAATCAGGTTTGAATGCTTATTTTTAAGTAGTGCATGCACTTGTAGAAAATACAATTACGAATTGATATTAATATTGAATCTTTCGTTTTAAAGCTTGCCTAATTCCAATTTCTCCTAGAATCATGAGTATTTTCTCAGTTCTATTCAACTTACCATTTAACTAGCATGATATGATTATTTAAGAAACAGTTGTGAATTTTCCAGCCAAGCAATAAAGACTTGGAGCATAACTTCCCTCAACTCATAATACAGGAGAGGTTTTTGTTTGCTTGCTTGTTTGTTTGTTTCAAAGACTGTCGATCATCATCTAAAACAGGTTATTATACACACTTTATTATTCACATTTGCATAGCTGAGCACTTACCAAATGTTTACGAGAAGGAAATACTTAACTGAAAACACAACTTCTGACCCCATCTGAGCAGTGAGCTCTTTGAGGATCCATTCTCTGGGTATCATTTTGTCTAGTACAGACTCGCTGCTGCCCCACCACTTTAAAAAACACTGAGAGCGCTCTGAGTCGGGTGACAATGAAGTGAGAAAGGCCCATGCCCCGAGCCCCAGCAGCTGTGCAGCATGTCTACCGCCTGATTGGTCTAACCCAAATTAGTCAACGGAGATTATTAATAGAGATCTTCTCATTAGATAGTCTAGAACCAAAGATGGGGTACATGTAGCAACTCTCCAAATTAATCTTTGCTGACACCCCCACCCTTTTACACTCCCTCACAGGGTGTGGCCAGGTATTTTGTGAATTCTTGATGACGAAGATCATGCTTCCACAGCAGGTCTTGCCTTGCTGCCACCTGGCAGCATTATCCTCATTGGTTTCAGAATTTTACAACTTTTCCTTTTTTTCCCCCTCTATCCCTCAGCTTTAAGCTCACTTTACTTGCTGTTCTATAAGGCCTCTGCTCTAGA
Organism: Micronycteris hirsuta; assembly: GCA_004026765.1. Lineage (NCBI taxonomy): Eukaryota > Metazoa > Chordata > Mammalia > Chiroptera > Phyllostomidae > Micronycteris > Micronycteris hirsuta. Next base: position 2,445 of record PVJI01006208.1, on the reverse strand, counting down.
CTAACCAATATCTCGTCTTTTCTAGCAGACAACTTATTCTTTTCCTATACCTGGAACCTCTCTACTCGCACTATCAGTTCAGTTCCTTTGTTCCTCAGAAATTACCTCCTTAGTTAATGGCACCTAATTCCGATCACATCTGTTACTACTGCCTCACTCTGATCACATCTTTGGGTTCTGGTCTTCAACGCTCACAGTAGCAGTTGTCAAACTTTAGTGGCGCTAATATCCAATGGAGCTTGTTAAAATGCAGATTTCCAGGCCTCACTCCAAGAAATCTGAATTCATTAAGCTTAGAACGGAGCTGAGGAAATGGAGCTTGGGAAGCTGAATAGTTATCCAGGCCCGCCAGGTGATTCTAATGCAGGCCAGAGGACACTGAAAAACAGTATTCATAGTCACAACTGACACTATATTAAATTGCCTTCTAGAGTTCTTAGGTTTTTATTCTAGTGTATGTGTTTTATAGTCTCAATTAAATAATAAGCTATTAAGAATGCATTTTTTTTTTGTTTCTTGATAAGCTGTCGCTGTAGAGCAGCAAAGAGCTATTCTAACAAGAGAAGAGTTATCAAGAATAAATGTAAGATTCCTGTACTGAAATACGACTAGGGGGATACGGCTTTATGAGAGATGACTTGCGGCTGTTAGTCCGCAGCTAATTCAACGTGAGTCCAGACAGAACGTGAATGTCAAAATGTTAATGCAATTTCAGCCTGCATTTAAAGAAGGAAGGATGTTTTGAACAAAGGACGGATAGTTCTAGTCTATTTTATTACAAGGACCACACTGACAGTACTCCACTGATTTCTGGGTTTCACAAATTAAGGGGAATAGAAACAAATGTTAAAGTTCAGAGAGAGGTGAATGGAATAGTAAAGGGCTAAAAATCAAGTTACAAAAGGATTGGCTGGAGCAACCGACCACATGGGAAGATTTATCCAAGAGAAAAGATGAATCTTACAGAGAGTTCATTCTGGACAGAAGAGCATTCCAAAGGGCTTTGACATGGAGTAGGGTCATTCTTGTTTGTATGATCTCAGGGGGAGAACTGGAGCATGTAGAGAAAGCTGCAAGCACACATATCCTACCTTAAGGTAAGGAACTTAAACTTACAGTTGCCCAAAGAATGGGCTGCAGCATTCAAAGAGAATGAGTTTCCTGTCACTGGAGGAATTCAAGCTTAGCCTAAGAAACTTGGCAGAAGTAATCTGGCATTTATGAAGAGCAAATTCACACAAAAGACAATTGTGTGAACTAAATGACTTTTATGATCCCTTCCAATGCTGAGATTCTGTAAGTCCTCTGACGTTCTCTGATCGAAACAGGCAGTTTCGCAGAGTGAGCTTTTAAATATTACAGGATGGGAAGGAAGGAGACTGAAGGCCAGGAAGAGAATGAAGCTATTGCTATAGTTTAAGTGTAATTCACTGAAGCTATGAACAAGGAAAAAGGAATAATCCAAAGAGTAAAGCAGAAAAAAAATCAGGAGTACTCAAGACTGCATTTGAAAACTGCCTGCACACATAAATATAGTGAACTGATTTTTGACAAAGGAGCAAAGGCAATACAGTGGAGCAAAGACAGCCTTTTCAACAACTGGACACCCACATGCAAAAGAAAAATTAATTTAGACACAGACCTTACACTGCTAATTTAGTGTTCCATTTAGCAACCCTCCCCCAAGCAATTCTAGAGAATTGAGAATTCTCAAATTGCTTCAACAGGCAATTCTTGGAATACCAGCTGGGTGTCTGATAATTCAACTCAATTCTGGTATCTCTACCTGGAGAGAGCATCAGATCCACCAAAATGTAGAAGCAACCAAGATATCCTTCAGTAGGTGGATGAATAAACTGTGGTCTGTCCAGAAAATGGAATACTACTTAGCACTAAAAAGATGTAAGCTATCAAACCATGAAAAGACATGGAGGAACCTAAAATGAATATTATTATGTAAAATAAGCCAATCTGTAAAGGCTATGTACTACAATATTTCAACTATATGATATTCTGGAAAAGGCAAAACTATTGAGAAAGTAAAAAGACTAGTGGTTGCCAGTGATGAGTGGGGGTGTGGTGGGGGGAAAACAGAGGATTTTTAGGGCAGTGAAAATACTCTGTATGATACCATTATGATGAATATATGTCATTACACATTTGTCCGAACTGATGGAATATGCACCACCAAAAGTAAACTATAAGGTAAACTATGGACTTTGGGTGATTGTGATGTGTCCTGTCGGTTCATCAGCTGTAACAAAGGTCATCACTCTAACACGGGATGCCGATGGGGAGGCTATGCATGTGGGGGCGCAGGGAACATATGGAAACTCTCTGTACCTTCCCCTCAATTTTGCTGTGAATCTAAAACAGCAGAAAAAGTGGCTCTTAAAAAACATGAAGTCTTAATTTTTAAAAACGCATACAAAGCAAAAGGGGAGA